>CM035841.1:166367793-166648022 GCA_020510985.1 Pholidichthys leucotaenia | reverse complement strand
TACGTGTGGTTTCATTTCTCTCCATATATCTAACAATCTCAATTCTTTCATAAAATGATTAATAGTCATCCTACATCCAATGTGCGTACAATCCAGTCCTGTTGATCTATCCACACCTGGATTCAATGTACAATTAAAATCCCCTGCTATTATATGTTGCCCTGTAAGTGATGATAAGATGAGAAATAAATTAGCAAAGAACTTCTGATCATCTATATTGGGACCATATAAGTTCACAAGATTTATATTTTCTAATAGCAAAGAACCTTGAATGATTACATATCTTCCAAATTTGTCTCCAATTACATTTTTCACTTGAAAAGGAACTGATTTATGTATGAGAGTCATAACTCCCCTGGCTCGGGATGAAAATGAAGAGGTGAATACACTTCCCTGCCATCTACTCCTAATTCTTTTAACATCCTCCTCTATCAGATGAGTTTCTTGTAAAAAACACAATTCTTGAACCCATGTCCTTTATTTTATTCATAACTTGTTTAAGTTTTTTTAAATTTTGTAGACCTCTGCAATTCCATGAAGTTAAATTAAGATTAACACTTTGGTCCATGATCAATAGAGAGTTTGGGATTACCTTGCAGTGTAAACATGCTCATACAGAGAAGCAAAAACATGAGTGGTTGAACATTCATCCTACAAACTACACACAAACAAATTTCCCCTTCCCACACTTGTGGCAAACCCCCCAAAATCAAAAGAAAAATTCTGTCTCCCGATATAGCCATCGACCGTTCCACACCCACGGGGAACAGCCTAAGCCACTCCTTCTTCATCCTCCCAATCACCCTAACTCTACTGCTTTTAATGACGTAACATTAACTCTCCTCTGTAGTTTTCCAACTTAACTCCAAAATTTTTAACAACTTTGTACATCATAGTTTTTTTTTTGTTTGTTTTGTTTTTGTTTTGTTTTTTTTTAATATATAATACAATCTATATTTTGTAAACTTACTATTTACTTCAAGTCAGTCAGATGCCTGTGCAAATGCTTAATTATTCTACCTTATATTTTGTTCATGCTTAGCTCCCACCAGTCTCTTCTTCTTCTTTGATCTTCTTGATGAACTCCTGCGCCTCCTCTGGGGTCTTGAAGATGTGGGTTCTGCCCTCATACGTGGTCAGCAGTCTCGCAGGATAGATTACACCATGACGAATCCCAAGGTTGCGCAGCTCCTTACGTACGAGATCAAACTGCTTCCTCAATTGCTGGATTCCTGTGGCCAAATCTGGGTAGAACCGCACCTGCTGGTCCTGGTGTTTAATCTCTCCTTTTTTAGCTCGTGCAGCGTTGAAGATCTTCATCCTGTCTCTGTTGTTAAGAAACTTCATAATTAAGGTCCTCGGCGGTCCCTTATCTCTCCGTGGGCCAATGCGATGTGCTTTTTCCAGAACCACTGCTGATTGCAACTCCTCGCTGCCCAGCACCTCCGGAATCCACTTTTCCAGAAAGGAACATACGTCCCGACCTTCTGATTCCTCTGGAAGACCCACCAGCCTCAAATTATTCTGTCTCGACCGAGATTCCAAATCCAAAATATTATCTTCCAGAGATTTATTTTTTTTTTCCAAAGTGCGCACCTTTAATTGAAGACGGGTGACGTCATCTTCAGCACTAGCGAGACGGAGCTCCATCTGCGCCGTTCGTTCTACACAGTCACCCAATTCCTTTCTTATTCCTTCCAACGCTGTCATAATCCCATCAAATCTAGAGGAAAAGTCCGCTCTCATTGAACTCATGGCAGTCATCAGCGCATCTGCGCCATTCCCCGCAGAAATCGCAGCGTTGCCAGCCTCCTCCGCCATATATGGAGCCCTGTTTGCTGCGTCACAGACCTGAAAGTCCGTTAATTTGGACTGTTTCGGCGGCTCGCTTTTTCCTTTTCCTGGTTTTCCAGCCTTAGGCTTCGCCGACATATCCTCGCCCAAACGCTGGGATACGTTCTGTCCCAAATGAGAGAGTTATTTGCCGATTTTTTTTCTCCAGGAGCAGAGCAGAGCGAGACACGTCCGTCCTACGTGGCAGCCATAACCGGAAGTGCGTTTGTTGAATATTTAATAGTTCAGAATGGTTCATACACATAAGTTGATAGTTATTACATATTGAAATACATATAGGACAAATAGATATTATAAACACTTTATAGTTAATCAGAAAAGCTATTTATAATAGTAATTTAATTAGAATCCCAAAGGTGTTTTCCTTCAATGCAGTCGTTAGACATTGTCCACTAGACGGCGCTGGTACTGTACCTTTGGCCATGAAATGTTATTGTTCAAGCTGCAGACCGAAGAAGAAGAAGTCAGTGCTAAGCAATGCAGTGCTATCAGAGAGACGGACGCATGTTAGCCAGCGGGAACGACAAATGTGTTGTAAACTGAGATGCAGCATTCTCCAGTAAAGCCAAATGAAGGTAAAGTTGGGTGTTTGGACATTCTTTCCTTATAACAACTGATGTTACAGCTAAATCCACAACATATTTTTTGGTGCCGAAACCCGGGAACCGGAAGCTGGAAGCGGGAAAAGTGAAGAGAGAACGTTGTTGGGATTAAGCCGATAGCTGTAACAACACGGAGACGAAAGGAAAAAATGGCGGAGCGACTTCAAAGGCTAAAACAGAAACGGACCGTGCTGCGGACGTCCGTTACAAAGCTGCTGCAAATTATACAAGATGAAACAAGTAAGACTGATATAAACAGTGACCGTTTGCGGGAGCTGTTAGCCATGTTGTCACAGAAAGAGAAAGGCCTGCAAGACATTGAACCAGATATAGAGCAGGAGATCCCTTTGGACGAGTTAGATGCGGACATGGTGCGGACACTTGAGTATCAAGACAACACAAATTTATGGAGGACGCGGGCAGAGAGAGCAATTGAACGGGCTGCCTTACAGCAACAAGAACAGGCAAGAGACGCCACCGTATCAGCGAATCCACATCGGCTGAGTGACGTGAGTACACGGTCAAATACAAGCAGACCCTCGGTAAAGCTACCCAAGCTCTCAATAAACAAATACAGCGGAGAAGTGTGCATGTGGCAGGAGTTTTGGGACCAATTCGAAAATGCAATTCACCAAAACCCAGATTTGAGCAAAACTGAAAAGTTCACTTACTTGAAGTCATATCTCATCGGGCCAGCTGCACGCGCCGTCGCAGGGCTGAAGGTAACTGACATGAACTATGATGCTGCAGTAGACATGCTTAAGCAAAGATTTGGAAGGAAAGAGCTCATTGTAAGTGCACACATGTCTAAGTTACTAAATCTAAGTCCAGTTAAAAGGTCCTCAGACATTGTTGCCTTGAGACAATTTTTTGATGATGTTGAAGTACAAATCAGAAGCTTAGAAGCTTTAGGAGTCATGTCAGACAGTTATGGAGGTTTACTGTGCCCCATACTGTTCAAAATGATTCCTGCTGATCTTGCCCTTGAGTACACCCGCAAGACAGATGTAGGGCAAAAGTGGGATGTTGATGGCCTTGTAAAGTTTTTGCAACAAGAAGTTGAAAGCAGGGAGCGTGCTGCACATTTGACACAAATGAGAGAGAATCATAAAGATACACATGCAAATCAGAATCAGCACTACAGACCAGATTCAAGCAGAGAAAGGTGGAAAGGACCTAATGTGCCCTCAGCTGCAGCCCTCCACACAGGCAGTTCGAATACACCATTTGTGCACAGTTGCATATTCTGTAACAGTACCAGCCACAAGTCAGAACAGTGCACTGAAGACACAGTCACAAGCAGGAAAGAAAAGCTAAAGAAAACGGGAAGGTGCTTCATATGCCTAAAACCCAGACATCTTGCTCGAGACTGTAGATCCAAAAATGTGACATGCACTGATTGTGGAAGAAGACATCATGCTGTTGTGTGTGACAGAAGTGAGCAACCAATAGAAAGGACAGATGCCGCTGAAAACACGAGTGATGCAGTGGTCTCCTCAGTGTTTCCATATGCAGCCAAACCAACCCCAGAAAAATGTGAAACAGTACTGTTGCAAACTGTGAGAGCAAGGATTGAAGGACCTGGAGGAAAGAAGATTGTGCGTTGCTTAATTGATGGAGGAAGCCAACGGAGTTTTGTCCATGAGAAACAAGTGAAAGATTTAAAACTGCCAATACTAAAACAAGAGACATTAAACCTTCACACGTTTGGCTCAAAAAACCCAGTGACCACAAAATGCAATGTCATAAAACTAGTCCTGGAGAATGTGAGAAACAAAGATCAGAAAATCGAGATTGAAGCTGTTCAAACCCCACAGCTTTGTACTGCAGTCATGAAAGTCCCCAGTGAACACATCCAACGGCAGCTGGAGAAAAAAGGGCTACCAGTAGCAGATGTGTCAGCGGGAGACAAAGATGGTTTGGAGCTATCAGTACTGATCGGAGCAGATTACTACTGGAGAGTAGTCACAGGTAAAACTGAGAGACTGTCAGACGCTTTGGTTGCCGTAGAAACCAGATTCGGCTGGGCAGTGCAAGGACCAGTTGTCATGTCCAGTATGAATGAAGCAACATGTATGCACATTGGACTCAGTGAAGACTCAGTGGAGATCTCAAACCAGCTAAGAGCATTTTGGGAGATCGAGTCGCTGGGCATCACTACTAAAGGTGAGGAAACACCTGATGACGAGAAAGCCAAGGAGAGCTTTGACAGGTCAGTCAGATTCATTAATGGGAGATATGAAGTGGCGTTGCCATGGCGCCAAGACACACCCGAACTCTCAGACAACAAGAAGGTTGCACAAAAGAGGTTTGAAACCCTGAAAAGAAAGCTGAAATCTGACGTGACACTGTTTAAAAGATACAACGATGTAATAGAGGATTACACAGAACAAGGAATATGTGAAGATGTGCCACAGAGCAGTCATTCAGCAGAGACAGAGAATGTAACCTACTACTTACCTCATCATGCTGTAATCAGAGAGGACAAAGTAACTACCAAGTTAAGGGTAGTGTTTGATGCTTCGTCACATGAAGAAGGTTGTTCCTCTTTAAATGACTGTTTATTACCTGGCCCAAACCTGAATGCTGACCTCATGAGCATTTTGATCAGATTCAGACAAAATCCTGTAGCTTTCACAGCAGACATTACTAAAGCTTTCCTTCAGATATCTATAACTGAAAGTGACAGAGATGCTGTGAGATTTTTGTGGCTTACAGGACCCCCAGATGTTGAAGGCACCAACACGCGTATAATGAGAATGGCACGTGTTGTGTTTGGAGTAACTTCAAGTCCATTTTTACTTGCAGCCACTATCAGACATCATCTGGAGAAATATGAAGCTAACCAACCAGACACGGTAAAACTAATGAGAGACTCACTTTATGTGGATGATCTGATCGCTAGCTCAAGTAACTCAGACGAGGCATACAGACTTACTACAGGAGCAAGAGAAATACTGGCTGCTGCCAACATGAACCTCTGTAAGTGGACAACAAACTCCCTTGAACTGAAAACCAAGTGGTCAAACAGCAAGCTTGATTTCACACAAGAAACAGAAACACATGGAGGTGTGTTGAAGGTGCTTGGTTTGGTGTGGAGACCGGACACAGATGACTTTGCCTTTGACCTCAAACATTTGATGAACATTCTAAAAGGAAAGGAAAACACAAAGAGGAGTGTTTTGAGATCATCCGCCAGAATCTTTGATCCTATAGGGTTCCTAACGCCATTTACCATTCGAGTTAAATGTCTGTTTCAGGAAATGTGGCGACGGGGCCTGAGCTGGGACGACGAGCTGCCTCCAGACCTTTCACAGGCATGGCAGCAGTGGTGCATGGAGCTTCCTCAGATCCACCAAATAGTCATTCCGCGGTGGTATGGAACAGAAAAGCTGTCAGATAAATCACAAGTTCTCCATGTCTTCACAGATGCAAGCGAAAAGGCGTATGGCGCAGTTGCGTATCTACAAGGACAAACAACAGAAGGAGAGACTGTTACTGCGCTCGTTGCATCCAAGTCAAGAGTGGCACCAATCAAAACAATCACACTGCCACGCTTGGAACTGATGGGAGCTGTGATTGGAGCAAGGTTGGCAAATAACCTTTTGAAGGCACTGAATATGCAGATCACTCAACTCAGAATGTGGTCAGACTCCATGATAGTGATTCACTGGATTCGCAGTTCATCAAAGAAATGGAAACAGTTTGTTGCCAACAGAGTGATGGAGATACAAACTTTGACACCACCAGAACTATGGACACATTGTAATGGAAAGGTGAACCCAGCTGATCTCACCACAAGAGGGCAGTCCGCATCAAGGTTGAAAGAGGAAAATCTCTGGTGGTCAGGCCCATCATTTTTGAAAGAAAAGGAGCTTCAAACTACACCGCCAGAAACAGCACAAGAAATACTATCAGAAGAAGAGGTTAAAGCTGAGCTAAAGGCAAGTCAAGTCGCAGTACATCTCAGTAACAGTGAAAGAGTGCAATCTGAACCATTGCTACAGCTGGACAAATACAGCAAACTACAGACCGTACTAAGAGTAACTGCATGGATCCAAAGATTTCTCCACAACTGTCATTCAAAGCAAAGACAAAGGGGAGAACTAACAGCAGAGGAAATGGCAAAAGCTGAAAAGGTATGGATACGTGAAGCGCAACTTAACAGTTTTGAAAGAGAAATAACAGAGTTGAAAACTGGAGAAAATGTGCACAAAGACTCAAAAATCAGAGACTTTAAACCCTTTCTAGACGAGCAAGGCTTAATCTGTGTAGGAGGAAGGCTGCATCAGTCAAACATGAGTTTCAATGAGCAGCACCCGTGGTTGTTACCCTCAAATCACAGATTTGCACAACTTCTGATAAAATACAGTCACGAAAATGTCATGCATTCAGGCGTGAGAGACACTCTAGTTCATCTACGAGAGAAGTATTGGATTCCACGCGCGAGACAGTTAGTCAAAAAATGCATTTCAGACTGTACTATCTGTAAAAGATTCAAAGTAAAAGCAGCACAGCAAACAGCTGCACCTCTTCCCAAAGACAGAGTTACTGAAGCACCGCCGTTTGAAGTCACAGGTGTTGACTTTGCAGGCCCACTGTTTGTAAAGTCCAAGAATTCTGCAGAGAAAGCATACATAGCACTTTTCACCTGTGCAGTTACACGTGCAGTGCACCTTGAACTAATATCGAGTCTATCAACAGAAAGTTTCCTTTTGGCATTCAAGAGATTTATTTCACGGAGAGGACTTTGTAGAGTAATCTACTTGGACAATGCAAAAACGTTCAAGAGAGCAGATCAAGATCTAAAGGAACTGTGGAAGGCTATGAAGGAGCCAGAGCTGCTGGAATATTTTTCTGAAAAGGGAATCAAGTGGAAATTTATTGCAGAAAGAGCGGCTTGGTGGGGTGGTTTTTGGGAAAGGTTAGTGCGCTCTGTAAAGGGATGCCTCAAAAGAGTAATGGGCAGAGCATCTCTGAGCTTTGAAGAGTTAACTTCTCTGTTGACAGAAATAGAAGCCACTATTAACTCAAGACCACTCACATTTGTGTACAATGATTTACAAGAACCAGAACCTCTGATGCCAGCTCATTTCCTCATAGGGAAAAGACTTACCTCGTTACCACCAAAGCCATTTTCCACAACAGGTCAGATAGCAAATGCAAATAAAGAAAGGCTGACCCGAAGATGGAAATATCGCCATAGACTTGTCAAGGAATTTTGGAACAGATGGAGGAGGGAGTATTTGCTGGACCTCAGATCGGCTCACACTCGTCATACCCCAAATCCAACACAACTCAAACCAGGAGATTTGGTCCTCATTGGAGATGACAAGATACCACGTCAAACATGGAAAACAGGACTAATCATAGAGGTGTTCCCAGGGAGAGATGGACTAGTCAGATCCTGCGCTATGCGCACTCCAACTGGGACGACGTTAAGAAGACCAGTTCAGCTACTATATCCTTTTGAAGTTAATATTTGAACTGTCTTCTTGGGGGGGAGGATGTTGAATATTTAATAGTTCAGAATGGTTCATACACATAAGTTGATAGTTATTACATATTGAAATACATATAGGACAAATAGATATTATAAACACTTTATAGTTAATCAGAAAAGCTATTTATAATAGTAATTTAATTAGAATCCCAAAGGTGTTTTCCTTCAATGCAGTCGTTAGACATTGTCCACTAGACGGCGCTGGTACTGTACCTTTGGCCATGAAATGTTATTGTTCAAGCTGCAGACCGAAGAAGAAGAAGTCAGTGCTAAGCAATGCAGTGCTATCAGAGAGACGGACGCATGTTAGCCAGCGGGAACGACAAATGTGTTGTAAACTGAGATGCAGCATTCTCCAGTAAAGCCAAATGAAGGTAAAGTTGGGTGTTTGGACATTCTTTCCTTATAACAACTGATGTTACAGCTAAATCCACAACAGCGTTAAAGCGCGTGCACAAGACTGAGCATCCTATTCACGAGGTGGCGATATTGACACAGCATTCATCAGTAGACAAAGAAGACAACGAAGAGGCAGAAAATGAGAATAAAAACATACATAAATCATACATACATACTTTGTTTCACAGCGGCAGCAGCATCTTCATGGAAAAGGAGTGAAAACCGGGAAGTCAAACAGCAGAAATGGACTCTATATTTGAAGAGAAACTTTGTGAAGAAGTCTGCCCTTTCTTCATTGGTTAAAATCCTGGCGCGTCTTAGTGCTACCTATCAGGCGGGAGTGAAACTACAAATGATGGTTGTGCGCATGCATCAACCGCTTGGCCTGGGTAGCTGAAAAAAGTGAGTATGTACAGTGTTGCGTGCGTGCCAGGCTAGTCCAAAGCATACGCGGACCAAAGCGGACTGAGGGGAAATGCAGCATGAAGCAGGCTTTACAAGAGTGGAGGGAGGTGCCCACAGGTAGACTATATTTTGTGCAGAAGGAGAAATCTGAAAGCGATAGAAGACTGCAAGGTGGTGGCAGGGAAGAATATAGCTGGACAGCATCGGCTGGTGGCTTTGAAAAGCAAGAAGAGGAAGAGAGTGAAGGCAAAGCCAAGGATTAAGTGGGGGAAGTTACAGAAGGAAGAAGGTTGCACAAAGTTCAGGAAGGAGTTAATACAGGCTCTAGGTGGTAGGGACGAATTACCAGATGACTGGGAAAGTACAGCAAAAGTATTGAGGGAAATGGGTAGAAAGGCATGTGGTGTATCCAGTGGACAGAGGAAGAGAATGAGACTTGGTGGTGGAATGAGGAGGTACAGGAAAGTATTCAAAGGAAGAGGTTGGCAAAGAGTGGGATAATCAGGGAGATGAAGAAAGTGGACAGGATTATTTGGAATCTAGGCGCATGGCAAAGAGAGAGGTGGCAAAAGCAAAGGAAAAGGCATATAGTGAGTTGTATGAGAGGCTGGACACTAAGGAAGGAGAAAAGGAGTTGTATTGACTGGCCAGACAAACAGATAGAGCTGGAAAGGGTGTACAGCAGGTTAGATTGGTTAAGGTCAGAGATGGTAATGTCCTAAAGAGTGAAGAACGTGTGTAAAGAAAGTGGAAGGAGTAATTTGAGGAGCTGATGAATAAAGAAAATGAGAGACAGATGAGAATGGATGAAGGAAAGATAGTGAACAAGGAAGTTCTGAGTATTAGCAAGGTGGAAGTGAAGGCAGCTATGAAGAGGATGAAGAATTTTGATTTGATTTGATTTTGTATACTTTATTGATCCCCAAAGGGGATGGGAAGGCGGTTGGTCCAGATGACATGCCTGTGGAGGTACGGAGATGTTTAGGAGAGATGTCAATGGACTTTAACAAGATTGTTTAACACAATCTCGGTGAGTGAGAGGATGCCTGAGGAGTGGAGAAGTGTTGTGATACAAATTTTCCCACAGTCTGTTTGGACTACTGCAGGAACTAGGTCACATGGCATCAGTATCTGGAAAGTCTCCAACAGTCTCCTACAATTTCAGTGTCTGGAAAGTCCTCATGTCCAGGTGCTTTACTGAAATCTGTCCTCTGTGACACATTAGCATTTGGAGGGTGAAAATTAAGAGAAGCCTGTGGGGTAACCCCCACAGCCACGGACAAGCAGAGCGCTCAGCTGGGGCAATTAGCAGAACAATGAGATATGTGTATTGAGATCAATAGGCAGCCGCTCTTTGTCTAGCTTCTTCCTGCCAGTTCCGATGTTGATATGTATGACTCAAATGCAAACATTCATGCTTCCTGCTCTGACTGTGATGCAAATGTCCCATGCCTTTCATGTATTGTCTGTAACTGGGTATAAAAACTGCATTGCTCTGTAACTCTCTCTCTCTCTCTCTCTCTCTGACCACTGCTTCTGACACACGCATTCTGTGTCTCCTCACGAGAGCCTGAGGACCCGCTCCAGCCCGCCTGCACATGGCTGGAGTGAGTTCTATGATGGCGGGATGAATGATAATAAACTCCCTTAAAAACTCTCAGTTCGCAGCATATTATTCTTCCGCCACATTGGTGACCCCGAGAAAGCACACGCTTTGTGCAAAGCAACCTTCTGGTCTAGACAGCTACACTGGTGACCCGACGACAACGAACGCAGCACCAGGCGGTGATTCTCCGACGACAAGCGAACGCAGCAGCCTGACACAAATGATCTGCCCTCCCTTCTGCTACAGGGAGACCTCGACGCAGAGCCACCACCAGGCGAAACTCTCCGGAGATCACCTACGACCGGGAAAGCTGCAGAATGCTTCATGGTGAGATCTGCACGCCTGAGATCTGCACATCCACGCTGGGACTGGCCGCTCTCACAGCTCCTCCACACGAGAGCGCACGCACCTCGTCCTCTCTCCACGACGGCGACCTCCAGGGCCAACGGAGAATGCAGCGCGTGGACCTGAACGCACCACGACCCGACACACCGAATGACGCAACAGCTTACAGGGATGACCATCGGCGCCGACGACGCTGATCTCCATCAAGCTCCCTGACCCTGACTCGCCTCTACAGCGGACCTGCCAAGCACCGAACCCCGCACGCACACCGGGGGGTTACGAGGACAGCGCACCACGCACGGGACAATAACAGCTCCACAGACCGCCATCGTCCTTCTCCGCTGCACACAGAACCTTCAGGGCTGCTCACACACCTGAAGCACGCACGCAGCTCGCTCACAGGATTTTGTACGGGTCTCAGCCGCGGCGCACAAGGGAATTCAGCCGTCAGCTGTCCCCGAGGACTTTAGGACTGCACGCGCACCTAAAGTCAACACGCCAAGTCCCTCACAGCTGCAGCTCCTTTTTTTCTTTATGGCCGCGAGAGGAGTCAGAGACAAATTTTCTTCAAACAGCTGCTGTGGACCTCCGCACGTTCAACGGGACAGCCCCTCAACATCGTGGATCCACAGGCAATTTTTGCGCGGCCCAAACAACTTCGCCGTCCTGGGCCGGCACTTGCTACCCCCACCCCCCTCCCTCCACCTCCGCCTGCACAGAGCTTTCCCTGCTCGCTACCAAAGCCGGACTATCGAGGCCTCAGCTTCCTGCTGAGCCCTCTGGGGGGAAGTGTGTGGGGTAACCCCCACAGCCACGGACAAGCAGAGCGCTCAGCTGGGGCAATTAGCAGAACAATGAGATGTGTGTATTGAGATCAATAGGCAGCCGCTCTTTGTCTAGCTTCTTCCTGCCAGTTCCGATGTTGATATGTATGACTCAAATGCAAACGTTCATGCTTCCTGCTCTGACTGTGATGCAAATGTCCCATGCCTTTCATGTATTGTCTGTAACTGGGTATAAAAACTGCATTGCTCTGTAACTCTCTCTCTCTCTGACCACTGCTTCTGACACACGCATTCTGTGTCTCCTCACGAGAGCCTGAGGACCTGCTCCAGCCCGCCTGCACAGGGCTGGAGTGAGTTCTATGATGGCAGGATGAATGATAATAAACTCCCTTAAAAACTCTCAGTTCGCAGCATATTACTCTTCCTCCACAAAGCCTCTCTTTTTATGCCTTTCATCCACTGTCATTCTTCTTTAACTGTATTTTGTTTTTTCTTAGCTCCAGTGCTCCACATTAAGCCTTTAGGTTAATTCTCAGTTATATAAAACAGAATGAGTGCAATTCATTGTTCTATATTTCCTAATAATCCTTTGGGAATGGCTAAACTTTGATGTCAAACATCAGACACTGGTGCTCTTCAGATTGATTCAGTTAAAACATGAATCTAGAGATACTAATTTGACTTTAATGGCTGAATAAAGAACCATATGAGAGCTAAATACCCAGTCTGTGACTCATGAGGATTTTTTTTTTAAAGTTTCTATTGCATAACTTTTATGTGGATGTTGTGGGGGACCCATGCTGTAGAGTTCAGTAGTTTTCCTCTCAGACTGAGAGAGCATGGAGATCAAAGGGCTGGGGGGTAAGGGGAATTGTCTTGGGGGAGTGAATGGTGAATGCGGGACGTCAGGTAGCAGGGAGGTGTGAGTTTTGGGATATTAAGGAGAGAGTCCCTGCTACAAATGTTTAATGTTCTGATTCTGGGAGATGTGAGAGTGAAATAAAGTTCATCTGCTCGGAAAGTTGGGTCTGGTTATTTCATCTCCACACTGGTGACCCTTGACGCAGAATGGAACACGAGGCGAACACCCCGGAGACGACCCGGATGGGAAACCCCAGCAATGTGCGCGCCGTTTCGGTCAAACTACCGGACTTTTGGCTGCACGACCCGAAGTCTTGGTTCCTCTACACCGAGGCCCAGTTCGCGCTCCGGGGAATAATGGCAGATGACACCAGGTATTACTATGTGGTCGCAGCGCTGGACGCTCGCACGACTCAGCAAGTAGCAAGCCTGCTCCAACAGCCCCCAGCCCACGACAAATACGGAGCTCTCAAAGCTGTGCTGATCCGGCGCTACACGCTCTCAGACTGCAAGAGAGCAGAGAGACTCCTGACGCACTCCGAGTTGGGAGATCGGTCGGCGGTCGAACGGATGGAGATGTTGGCGTTGATGGGCATGGATGACGGGCATTTTCTATTTGCCCACCTTTTTCCCCGGAACCTCCCAACGGTGGCCAGAGCGGTCCTTGCCAACTTGCTGTTGCTGGCCGCGCGTGACTACCGTGCACTAGCCCAGGAGGCAGATCGGATCATCCTCACCACCAGAGCCCTCACAGTGAACCCAGAAGTGTCGGAATGCAGCGAGACAGCCAGCAGAAGCGAGGAGCCAGCGATGGTAGCGGCAGCGGGGGCCAGGAAGCGCCAGAGAGACACGCTCTGCTCCTACCTCCGCCATTTTGGAGAGGACGCATGCTGATGCGTGCCACCGTTCCAATTCAAGCGTTCGGAAAACGTCAGCACCAGCAGTCGATAGCAGCTGTGACTGCCGGTGAAGAAAGCAAGCTGCTCTACGTGACAGATTCACGCTCGGGGAGACGGTTCCTCGTGGACTCCGGCTCCCAAAAGAGCCTCATCCTGCCGTCCTATGGCGACCGGCTAGCAGGAACTAGTGGCCCCGAGCTGAGGACCGCAAACAGCTCAGACATTAAGACTTTTGGTGAGAGGACACTGACTGTATCCCTGCATGGCTGTACGTACCAGTGGACATTTGTCATAGCGACATGCAGTTTCCCAATCTTAGGCGCCGATTTTTTGTGTGCACACGGACTACTAGTCAATGTTACTAACAGACACCTGATTAATGCAATGTCTTTTGATTCTCTCCCCTGTACAGCTCGAGGAGCCGGGCCAACAACGCTAGCCAACGTCACAGCTCCAGGGGGTAAGTTCCACACACTGCTCACCCAGTTCCCAGCACTCACGGTCCGGACGTTTTCGGCGGCCATCACTAAACACGGGGTGGAGCACTTTATTACCACCACCGGGCCGCCCGTTTTTGCATGACCTCGGCGCCTGGACACAGCTAAACTGGCCATAGTGCGTGAGGAGTTTGCCAACTTGGAAAGGCTGGGCATCATCAGACGATCAAACAGCCCATGGGCATTCCCACTACATATGGTCCCTAAGGCCAAGGGATCGTGGCGACCTTGCGGAGATTTCCGCAGATTAAACAACGCCACAGCGCACGACCGCTACCCGATCCCCCATATTCAGGATTTTTCAGTTCACCTCGCCGGGGCACGTATTTTTGTAAGATAGACCTGGTCCGTGGTTACCACCAGGTCCCGGTGCATGCGGAGGACATACCTAAAATGGCAGTAATAACCCCGTTTGGTCTGTTTGAGTTTTTACGTATTCCTTTCGGGCTAAAAGGCGCGGCACAGACATTCCAACGCATGATGGATGCGGTGTTGCGCGATCTGCCTTTTGTGTTCATCTACCTGGATGACATCCTGGTGGCCAGCGCGTCCGAGGACAAAAACGTAGCCCATCTCACGACAGTTTTCTGGAGGTTAGAGGAGCACGGGTTAATAATCAACTTGGCGAAATGCCAGTTTGGCGTGATGGGGATCAATTTTTTGGGACACCGCATTTCACCAGAGGGAGCGATACCCTTGCCGGGTAAGGTGCGCGCAGTGGTGAATTTTCTCCGGCCTCAGACGGCCAGGGCGCTGCAGGAGTTTTTGAGGATGGTGAACTTTTACAACCGTCTCCTCCCCTGCGCAGCCCAGCTGATGCAGCCGTTGTATGCCGCGCTTAAGAAACGGAAGTCGGTGAACAGAGTTGACTGGACTCCTTCTGAACATAAATACAGCGTGTTCGACAGGGAGTTGCTGGCTCTCCACCTGGCCATACGCCACTTCCAGTTCTGGCTGGAAGGGCGCGCCTTCACTACGTTCGTGGACCACAAGCTGCTAACGTACGTGATGGTCAAGGTTTCGAAACCATGGTCGGGCCGGAAGCAGAGACAGCTGGCCGTGATCTTGGAGTTTACGACCGACAATTGTCATGTGGCCGTTAAACTCAACGTGGTGGCTGATTGTCTCTCGCGTGCCTTAGTGGCCCCAGTCTACGTGGGGATAGATTACACGGCCATGGCCACAGAGCAGATCGGCGATGCCGACATTTGTGTGCACCAGTCTGGGCCAACAGGGTTAAGGCTGGAGAGCAGAGTTATGCAAGATGGGGCTCCCCCTAATCTGTGACGTCTCCATGGGCCGCCTGCGCCCGGTGGTACCACGTGCTTGGCGACGCCGCGTTTTTGAGTCGGTTCACTCCCTGGCACACTCAGGCGTACGCACGTCAATCAAAATGGTGGCAGCAAAGTTTGTCTGGCCGAGCCTGCGCAAACAGGTGAAAGAGTGGGCTGCAGCCTGTGTAGCGTGCCAATGAGCCAAAGTGCACAGGCACACAAAGGTCCCCCTTGAGCCGTTCCATATCCTGGCTAAGAGGTTTGACCATGTTTACGTGGACCTCGTGGGCCCCCTCCCGCCATCGCAGGGGTTCACGCACCTCCTGACAGTGGTGGACTGCACCACACGATGGCCCGAAGCAGTCCCACTAGCTTCCACCGTATCCGCAGACATGGCACGCGCCTTTTTAACAACATGGGTGGCACGTTTTAGCACCCCTTCGGACATCACGTCTGATCGGGGCCCGCAGTTTGTTTCCGGCCTCTGGTCCACGATGGCCCGGAGCCTGGGCATCTCAATTCATCGCACGACCATGCACAACCCACAGGCCAATGGGTTATGCAAACATTTCCATAGGTCACTGAAAGCAGCGCTCAGGGCTTCGCTTACGGATGCAAATTGGGTGGACCGGTTGCCGTGGGTTCTATTAGGGTTGTGTTCCGCACCAAAGGAGGATTTAGCGGCTTCCCCAGCAGAGCTGGTTTTTACGCAGCCCCTGCGGCTCCCCGGGGAGTTTTTACCAGATAACCCCGCGCCGAACACCCATCCGTCCCCGCGTTCGCAGCATAGCGCAGACGCACGGATGCTCCCTGGCCTGGCCCACCACTGTTTTCCCCGCGCATTTGTGCCAAAAACCTTGAAGGGCGCGACGTTCGTGTTTCTCAGGCACGATGCCCACCGGACCCCATTGCGCCCACCCTACAATGGCCCGTTCAGAGTGCTGGAAACCGGGGACAAACGTGGGGGGCCCATGCTGTAGAGTTCAGTAGTTTTCCTCTCAGACTGAGAAAGCATGGAGATCAAAGGGCTGGGGGGTAGGGGGAATTGTCTTGGGGGAGTGAATGGCGAATGCAGGACCTCAGGTAGCAGGGAGGTGTGAGTTTTGGGATATAAAGGAGAGATTCCCTGCTACAAATGTTTAATGTTCTGATTCTGGAAGATGTGAGAGTGAAATAAAGTTCGTCTGCTCGGAAAGTTCGGTCTGGTTATTTCATCTCCACAATGTAAATAAAAATTGTGGATTTCCACCAAGGGCACCAGCTGAATGGGTGCCAAAGAGTAGGGGTACCTCTGAATCTCTTTGTCCATACCCATCCTTCATTTCCCTGCTATATCACAATATTTAGTGTGGGCCCTGTTTGAGAGTTTCAATAAAAGACACATTTTTTTTCCCACAATATTTTTTATTGAACCTTTTTTTTTTTACAAACATAGCACAAACAATCAAACACTAACACTAAAGTAATTTAAAAATTAAAAAACGACTTCCGGTCTGGACGCCATGGCGACTGCAGCTTAACACTGAAGCTCTCAGACCCAATCCAGGATAACACCTTGAAAATCAAACTTAACGGATTTTTGGAGGAGTGAAAATCAAAAGACAAAATCATCATGTCTAAAGGAAAACAGAAGAAACTGAAATTCTCCAGGCCAGGACACGTATCGGCCGGAGAATCTGAACTGGAAGATCTCCGTTCAGAAGACGAGGAACTGGTGATAGCTAACAAAAGGGTTAGCCTGAAATCACTATTTGAGGAGCTACGACGATTTCGCCGAGATGTTACGGCCGAATTTCGGGAATTCAGAGAAGAATTGAAAAGGACAAACAGCAGAGTGGACCAGGCCGAGAACCGAATCTTAGAAACAGAGGATCGAATAAAAGTGCTCGAAGATTCTGTGCTAGACCTACGCAAAAGACAAGCAGCTATAGAGGCTAAGCTAACCGACCAAGAAGGAAAACAAAGAAGAGACAACATAAGAATTCATGGTCTGATAGAAGGAACCGAAAATGGTTTTAACTCAATGGCAGAATGCGTGGAATCCTTACTAAGAGAGAAATTGGATATTCCACAAACCACCGACTTGAAGATAGAAAAGGCACATCGTTCATTAGCCGCTAGGCCGGCGGCGGAAGCGCCCCCACGTTCGGTGTTGGTAAGATTTTCCAATTTCAAAATAAAACAAGAGGTTGTAAGACTGGCCTGGCAGAAAAAAGGATTTATGCACCAGGAGAGAAAAGTCTACGTGGAACACGATTACGCCCCGGAGGTCCTTAAAAAGCGCAGGGAATACAATGACGCGAAAAAGGTGTTAAGAGAGAAGAAATTGCGCTTTCAGACACCATTTCCTGCGAAGTTAAGGGTCTTCTACGGCGATGAAACGTGTCTCTATAATTCGGCGGAAGAAGCAACAGCTGACATGGCGAAAAGAGGCCTCCCGGTAACGGTATTTAAACCCCCAGCAGACCCGAGTGAGAAGATCAAAGCGCAAACATGGACAACACAAAGACCCTCAAAATCCACGGACCAGCAGCGGGAAACCCAGCACCAGAGCGTCGCGGATAAACTATCCGTTTTCAGGTTGGAATAGCGACCTTTTTTTTTTTTTTTTTTTTTTCTTTTCTCTTGAATCAATCCGCACATCCAAACCCCCTCATACAAGGTAACAAACATTAAAGGAGATGCATATTCAGCATGTGGTAAAACATTTCATGGAACAATCATATTATTTGAAACAAATAAGTCTTTGTAATAAAAAAAAAAAAAAAAAAAACTTGTTAAAATAGAAATGTGACAATAATCCACATGTTCTCCTCATACTAACAAATACTGTTTTTGCGTGAATGTTTGATGTGATGGGGGTGGGAGGGTGCACACAATTTCACAGGGTTTAGGCATAAAAGGAAAAAAAAAATCATTACAAGTTTGGATTGGGTTCTGAAACTCACGTTAAAAGCATGGGACTACTTTCAGTGGTAAGAGAGGGCCCTCAACACGTAACAGAGTTTGAGGAATTTCCCTCAGAGCCTTCACTCCATCAAGGCTCTTACAGGGTCTTTAAAAAGACCTCAGCTCAGGAAGTTCTTATGACAGCTTTTTGTTTTAAAGTTTTTTACACTATGTTCTTAATGTTTTTCTTGTTTTTAATGTTCTTTCAGTTTCTGAGTAGCACAAAAGAGGGCCACCACACAGTTATACTAAACAAAACAACACAATGGAGAAACAGGGTGTAACCAAAATAATTTCATATAATGTAAAAGGAATCCTGAATCCAGTTAAAAGATCCAAGATTCTAGGCAAAATGAAAAAAGACAAAGCAGGAATAATACTTTTACAAGAAACCCACCTAACAGACGTGGAACACAATAAACTCAGTAGACAAGGGTTTAAAATGATCTCTTCATCTTCATATAAATCAGGGAGGAGGAGGGGAGTAGCGACATTGATATCAACCAAAATTACATTTGAAAAAAAATCAGAACACAAAGATAAAGAAGGGAGATACAGTTTGGTAACTGGGCGGCTAGAGGGAGAAGATATCACCCTGCTGAATGTGTATGCTCCCCCAGGGGCTAACTGGAAATTTTATAAAAATGTATTCGACCTAATGATAACTAAAGCTCAAGGTTTAGTGATATGTGGTGGGGACTTCAATCTTAGACTGAATCCATACTGGGATGCTTCTGGTAATTCCCCACATCAAAATAACACCCAAAACAGGAAGACTCGGATGCTACTAAAAGAATTGGGAATCTGTGACGTGTGGAGGGAACTCAACCCCAGTGTAAAAGACTATACATTTTACTCAACTCCACATTCATCTTACTCAAGGATTGACTATTTTTTATGTTTAATAGAGACATTGGAAGAGTAAAAACATGTAAAATAGGACTGATGGATCTCTCCGACCACAGTCCGATCTACATGGACTTAAATATCCAAAAATACACAAATAATACATTTTCTTGGAGGTTAAATTCAAATGTCCTGAAAGGACCATTGAAAGATGAATTGGAATCAGATATTCTCAGATATTTGGAAGAAAACGATAATGGAGAAGTATCCCCTTTAATACTGTGGGATGCATGTAAAGCTGTAATAAGAGGAAAGATTATTGCAAAACTGGCAACCCAAAAGAAACTAAGACAAGAAAAACTATCCACATTAGAGTCAGAACTTAGGAACCTAGAAAAAGAACACAAAGGCAACACTCATTCTACTGACTCGCTCAAGATTAAGGAAATTAAAAACCAAATAAATGAGATCTACACAATAGAAATCCAGAAGAAACTTACATTTCTGAAACAAAAATACTATGAAGCAGGCAGTAAATCGGCAAAATTGCTAGCCTATAAATTGAGGAAACATCAAACAGAAAGAGCAATCTACAAAATCAGAGACCCAGTATCAAAGGAAATAAAATTCAGAATTCAGGATATTCTTAAAAACTTCGAGAATTACTATAAGAACTTATACTCCCACAAAAAACATAAAAACGCATCCGAGGCATTCCTAAACACATTAAACCTTCCCCAACTTACGGAGTCACAAAATAAAACACTACTGTCAGAAATACATCCTAAAGAATTGGAAAAAGCAATTATGAAACTTAAAGCTAACAAATCCCCAGGAGCTGATGGCTATACAGCAGAGTGGTACAAAATCTTTAAACAGCAACTATCTCCTCTCCTCCTGAAAACATTTAATTATGTCCTCCACACAGGGGAAATCCCCCCCTCCTGGAGAGAAGGGGTCATTGCAGTTATACCTAAACCTGAAAAGGATAAACTAGAGTGCTCCAACTACAGACCAATCAGTGTACTAAATCAGGACTATAAGCTTTTTACCATTATCCTTGCCAAAAGGTTAGAAAATATACTGACAGACCTAATTCATTTAGACCAAACAGGTTTTATAAGACAAAGACAGACACAAGACAACATTCGACGCACTTTACACATAATTCATCATATAAAAAAATATAACTTAAATAGTAGTAGTAGTAGATTAGTTTATTTGACAGGGACAGTGCAATAAACATAGACAATTAATCAAAGACAATCAATCTGATGTGTTGCACATAGAGTGTATAGCTATTAGCTAATTTGCAACTCTTGTCCCTGGATGGGCTTTAGAAAAAAGAATCAAGATAAAAAATATACACAATAACCACATACATCAATGCAGAAAAATTATAAATACACAATTATAAATATTATAAATATTATAAATACACAAATATAACAGCCTGACTCACATTTAACATAAATATTATAAATATTATAAATACACATATATTATAAAATATTATAAATACACAAATATAACAGCCTGACTCACATTTAACACATATAACATAACTCACATTTGCCTATTTCAGGCCTTCCTCCCTCCGTCACTCACTATAAACAAACACATTTATTCCTTCCCTTCATTCACTCTCACTTTGCAGACAAATAATTCATACATGAGTACATTCTTGTTTATTTTTCAGCCAGTTTTTAACATTTTTAGTGAATGTTTTAAAGTCCGTTATTATTTTAATTTCATTTGGCATTGTGTTCCAGATGTGACTGCCCTTTATAGAGAAAGCTGTTTGTCCAAATGTGGTTCTGCGGTGGAATATTTTACAGTTATTGTTAACAGAACTCCTGGTGGCTCTGCTGCTGTCCTGTCTTTGGACGAAACCAGCAAGTGGCTCGGGTGCTGATTTATGGAAACATTTGAACGTTAATTTCAGAAGACAGAGGTCAATGAAGCTCTCAAAACTCAATAGGTTGTATTTTTTTAAAACATTACAGTGATGCCACCTAATGGGCTTTTTGTCCAAGATTTTTAGGGTTTGATTATATAATGAACCTATATGTCTTATTGTGGAAGGGGCTGCTTGAGCCCAGACTGTCAAACAGTATGATATATGAGAAAAAACCATAGAATGCATATACAGTGCAGCTGCTTCGTAAGGTATGTAATATCTAATTAATTTAAAGCAGTTCAGATTTTTTTTTACTGTTTTTGAAATTTTCTTTATATGAAGATTAAATTTGAGTTGAGGATCTAGTACAATGCCAAGGTATTTGAATTCTGTAGCTAAACTGATGTCATGATCATGTATATTAACTTTAAAATGTTGCAGGTTACATTTTTTGATTGAAAAGCACATTGAGACTGTTTTCTGAAGGTTCAGCAATAGATGGTTCTTGAGGAGCCACTCTTGGACATCAACCATACTTGTAGACAGTACATCTGCAGCCTGTGCTGGAGTCTTGGCAGCTGTGTAAATAACTGCATCATCTGCATAAAGTTGGTATGTTGCAGCTGAGCAGTGTAACGGCAAGTCATTAATAAAAATGCTGAAAAGTAAAGGACCAAGAATGGACCCTTGTGGGATACCCATGCGGTTGTTTAAAAATGAGGATTTATCCTGGTGAACTTTTCAGAATCAGAATCAGAATCAGAATCAGCTTTATTGCCAAGTATATTTACAAGTAAACACACAAGGAATTTGACTTGACATTAGACGCGCACGTTAGGCGCATCCAATGACGCGTCGCCATACAAGGCGCCTGTCAACAGTGGAGGTAAAGAGGGGAGAGGAGGGGGAGGAAAACACAATAGGAGAGAGAAAAAACATAGTAATCAGAATAAACGCTCATATGTGAGCCAAATTTTGACTACACAGAAAAAAACCCTCATGCATTAGCATACAATAGAATTCACAAGACACAAGACACAAGAGAGCAGTGTACAGTATCTTTAATCAGTTCATGAATCAATGTGTGTGCGGTGTTGAGCAGTGTTGATGATAATAAGAGAGACCCAAGGACCCTTGGCAGAAGATGTTTTGTCTGTCTGGCGCCCAGTCTTATCTGGCGCTGCAGCTGGCTGTCCAAGGCCTTGTGCTCATGATTTTGAAAAAAACACAGTCTGCAGACAGCCAGGAGGAATTTTCATGGGGAATAATAATGCCAAATAGGACTGATCACAGAGAAGACTTGTATTTCTTCTGTAGATTCAGTACATTAATCCTTCATTGCGCAGCTTTGAATTCGTCGTGGAAAGACCTGAGCGAACCCATGATGTAATCCACCTTACGAGACAGTTCTCCAGTAGTCGCTATCATGGTCTTCTCCAGTTTCTCAATTTGTTGGATGCACCTCGCCTGGCCAGCATTTTGATAGGTTGAATCCATCTTCAGCAATTTGCGGTAAACCAAGACAATTCCCGTCCCAATCAGAATTATCCCAATCACCAAGATTACGAAGATAAACAGATCTTCAATATCTTCGATAGAAAGATTAGAGAGACACAGCATTTTCCATTTACCCGTGTCACATAGATAGCCCACTGGAGCCGTTCCAGCGGGGCAGACAGCTTCCCCCGGAGCACTTTTCCTTGTTGAAAAAATAGTGTCAATTGTGTTCAAAGCCCAGCTTATTAACTCCATAATTTCTTTTCGGCGGTCGCAGTTAGACGCAGGCAGACAACAGCAAGCTGGGATCTAGTAACAGGAGGGGAGGAAAAAATCAGCAGGAGAGAAGAAAAAAGCGTCTGCTCTCTTGGGAGGGCGGAAGTGAAGTTTTACACACTGTTCTCTATTCTGGAGATAAGATGCAAACCATTCTAATGTATTTGGGGAGAAGTTAAAAGATACCATTTTGGATAAAAGCAAACTGTGGTTTACAGTATCGAAAGCCTTTTTGAGATCTAGAAAAACAGCTCCTACCACATTACCCCTGTCCAAGGACTGTTTGACGTTTTCAATAAGGCAACAATTTGCTGTTTCTGTTGAGTATCCTGGTCTAAAACCAAATTGATGTGGATGAAGAAGTTGACTGTCTTGTAAGTAGTCTATCAGCTGTGTAGCTACAACTTTTTCAAGAACCTTAGATAGGACTGGTAAGATAGAGATTGGGCGGTAATTGCATATATCGTCTTTACTGCCTGATTTATGAACTGGTATGACGACAGCTTTTTTCCAGCCAGATGGAAATGTACTAGACCTAATGGAGAGATTAATGAGATGAGTCAGTGGTTTGATTAATATTTTGCTGTGCATTTTGAGAAAGGAGGTGCTCATATTGTAGATATCATTAGTTTTTGAGTTTGACAGTGTTTTAACAATACCAGCAATTAACTTCTCATTTACCTCATCGATGTGAAAAGTATCTGTTGGAAGTATGGAATTTGTGTTGTTGAGCACATTTGGCAGCACAAAAATTTTTGTTAAGTCTTCCACAGAGCCCACAAAGTGTGAATTAAATTCATTTGCCAAAGTAGCCTTGTCACTGACGGTCTTGCCATTGATTCTAAGTTCCTTTACCCCCTTCTGATCGTTTTTTTTATTAGTTAAGTTATTTAAATGCCTCCATAGGGAACTGTTGTTACCCTTTGCATGATCTATCAGTTTATTGTAATAAGATATTTTTGATTTTCGCAGCTCATGTACCACTTTATTTCTTAAACTTTTGTACACAAGGTGATCATTTTGTAGTTTGGAGGTTAGTGATGTTTTCAGTGCATAGTCTCGCCTCTTCATAAGTTTTCTTATTTCATTATTTAACCATGGTAGGCTAATCTTCTGTTGTCTACTTTTAATTTGCTTTGAAAATTTTTCTATAGACTTTGTGATTGTTGCAGTTATAAAATTACAACAATCATCTACTTCACATGTTGCCATGAGCTGCTCCCAATTTTGATTCTCTAAGTAATGTTCAAACTCCTCATTTTTTGATTTGGGGATAATAAAATTTGATTTGTCAATATCGACTCCCCCAAAATACTGTAGTCGCTTTTTAGTAAGTTTCCTGACAGCAAGAACCATGTTATGATCTGAGAGACCAGTTACAAGATTATAGGTTCTGGTTATTCGTTCTGGTTTATTAGTAAATACCATGTCAATAAGTGTTCTGGATTGTTTGGTTATCCTGGTGGGTCCTTTGATGATTTGCTGGTAATTAAATTTAGTCATGAGGCTTTTCAGTTTTTGTTTGTCTTTTTTATCAGACCAGTTGATATTAAAGTCACCATGAATTATTGTTTCTCTGTTCTTCTCAAGTTGTTTAACCAGATCACTTAATTCATTATAAAAGGAAGAGTTGTGTGACGGTGGGTTGTACACTACTGCAGTGTTGAAATTCATTACCGGAGAGAGACATACATTAACAGCTAAACATTCAAGTGAAGTATTCAAATCAACCAGTTGACATTTATATTTCTCTTTGATGTAAATTAAAACACCTCCTCCCCTCCCTACCTGCCTGTCTTTTCTAAAACACTGGTAGCCCACAATATCGATCATATTAGTGTCTATGTTACTGTGTAGCCAGCTTTCTGAGAGACAAAGGTAGTCCAGATTTGAGTCCAACAGCAACACCGAAATCTCATCTCTTTTGGGGATTATGCTCCGTATGTTTAAATGACCGCCGAGGATCCCCTTTGGTTTAGCCTTGGTGTCCCAAAGAACTCGTGCATGATTAACAGTTTGGAAAAATAAATGTTGTTTTTGCTTTTGTACAGCTCGGTTTTGTGCTAACCCAGTGGTCTGCTGTTTAATAGTGGCAGGTCCAGGGTTAAGGTGAATATCTCCTGCCAGAAGTAGCAGAACTAACAGAACTTTAATTGTATATCCTCTGCCACATTGTGATTTTTGCTTAACAGCCATGTTTGCCTTAATTTGGAAGTTTTGGCTCAGGGCTTTTAAAGACCACATAGAGTGTAGGGTGAGATGTCCAAGCCCAAATCCATACAGATAAAACTTTTTAACTTCACCTTTGGTTGAGTTTGTCGGAAAATCCTTCTTGTTGCAGGTCCAGACACACAAAGACAAAACGAAGAGGAAGTATAGAAGTAGAGAATGCTTATTAGTGGTGCCCATCAGCCCACTTTTTAATCCCGCGGCAGCCATCTTCAGTCTTTCTTGGAAAGAAGGAAAAGGAAAATCTGTGGATAGTAAAATAAATTCTGCTTATATCGCCAGAATCTGATCCGATCGTCCTCGAAACCAGCTGGGCCTCAGCTAGCCAACTAGCCCCTTCCGTTGCTGGTCTCGTTGCTCATAGTCGCCGTAACTGGTCTCCCGTCCCGCTCCTCCAACCGAGTCTCGTCACACACCGCCGCTGCCACCGAGCACCGGTGAGGTCACGGTAAATCCTCCGCTAGGCACCGCCACCTACTGTCGTCTGCCTGGGTGAAATCTCTGCTGAGCCCCGTCAACAAATAGCCGCTTGCCTGGTAGTATCTCCGCTGGGCCTCGCAGCTGGGCTTCGATTCAGGCTGGTGTAAGGTGGAATGACTGGCGCCAGCATTAAGCTAACTAGCGTTAGCTTAGCAATCGCTTCGGGTAGTCTCGTCGCACACCGCCGCTGCAGTCACGGTAAGTCCTCCGCTGGGCACCGCCGCCTACCGCCGTCTGCCTGGGTGAAATCTCTGCTGAGCCCCGTCAAACAAATAGCCGCCTGCCTGGTAGTATCTCCGCTGGGCCTCGTAGCTGGGCTTTGATTCAGGCTGGTGTTAGGTGGAATGGCTGGCGCCAGCATTAAGCTAACTAGCGTTAGCTTAGCAATCGCTTCAGGTAGGGCACATCAGTGAATCACAAGGAAGCGCTGGAATCGCTGGTCAGTTTACTCACAGTGGCCGGATAAAAGCGATCAAAGGGGTAATCCACCGGAGGTATATCCGATCGCTGTAGGTAGTTATTTAGAGACTGGCGCCAGCAGTCTCTAAATAACTAATAAATGCAGTCATATTGGGATTAGATGCTGAAAAAGCATTCGATTCGGTTGACTGGTCTTTTCTATATAGAATCTTATCCAGTTTCAATTTTCATAACAACTTCATTAGAACTATACAGGCATTATATAAAAAACCAACAGCTAAAATAAGGATTAACGGTAATTTATCATCATCTTTTGAACTGGAAAGAGGATGTCGTCAGGGCTGCCCCCTGTCTCCACTGCTCTTTGCAATCTTCATAGAACCTCTGAGCCAATGGATAAGACAAAACCAAAAAATTCAAGGTATTACACTTGGTCAGAAGGAACATAAAATAGCACTCTTTGCTGATGACATTTTAATATACCTAGGGCAGCCGGACACTTCTTTACCTGAACTAACCTCAGTTTTTTCAGAGTATGGAGATTTATCGGGGTACAAATTAAATATGCATAAAACCCAAGTTTTAACATTCAACTATGACCCAAATCATTATTCACTAAGCAAACTCAAAACTAACTGGGAGTCGGAATCTATGAAATATCTGGGGGTCAATATCCCGAAACAACTCAACAAAATTATATCACTAAACTATGATCTACTGGTGACAAAAATAAAATCTGAGCTAGCAAGATGGAATATGATACCATTCTTGGGTACTGCACAAAGAATTGAAGCAGTCAAAATGAATATACTTCCACGTCTTCTATACCTTTTCCAAACAATACCGGTAGAACCTCCCAAAAAAACATGGCAGGAGCTGGACAGAAGGATCTCAAGATTCATATGGCAGGGCAAGAGACCTAGAATCAGATATAGAACCCTACAGCTAAACAAAGACAAAGGTGGGCTCGCGCTGCCAAATATCAGGGACTACTTTAAAGCCGCACAAATTAAAACTTTAGTAGAGATATGTAACCCAGTCTACACTGCACAATGGAAGGAGATCGAATGCCAAATAACAAGTGACATCCCCCTACAGGCGATAATAGGGAACAATGTCTTACCTAAGCTTTTGAATAACACTAACCCGTGGATAGAGACCCCGCTAAAAATTTGGTTTAAGATAGTCAGAGAGAATCAAACTAAAGAGCCCTATCGACTTCTGCAATGGATCGCCTATGATCAGGACTTTACTCCTAATAAAACAGACACCAGATTTAAAAAGTGGAAGGAGAAAGGGCTGATAAAATATTACGATTTTTTTAAAGGGCAAATCTTAAGAAGTTTTGAAGATTTGAAAAAACAAGGCCTAATAAATCAAGACCTTTACAGGTTCTTCCAGCTTAGACACCACATAAACAATATACTTAAAAAGGAGGTTTTGGAAAGGGCCCAGTCAGGTGTTCTGAAGGTCTTCTTAATGGCATATAAAGGGATCCCAGGGATCAGATACATTTCTAAAATATACCAAGGTCTTCAAGACTTAAAAGGAGACAACACATCTTATATAAAAGAGAGATGGGAAAAAGAGGGGAATTTCACTTTACAACTGGAAATATGGGAAAAGCTAAATAAACAGCAATGGAAAAGTACCTCATCCCTGCAGTGGAGAGAATTTGGATGGAAAAACTTGGCAAGATTTTTCAGAACACCTGCACAAAACAAATTTACCCATAAGGGATTGAACTGTTGGCGCTTGTGTGGTGAAAAGACTGCAAATCATTTTCATGTGTTTTGGTCATGCCCAGTTATCCACCAATATTGGACCAATGTACAGACAATATTGGGGAAAATATTCAAAATTACAGTTCCCTTTTCTTTTGTAACTTTGTATTTGGGTTTACTACCGGACTCACTGGAAAGACGAGGAGAAAAATACTTATTCAATGTTTTAATATTGGCAAGCAAAAAAGCTCTAACTAAAAAATGGATGTTGAAGGACTGTCCTACACCTGAAGATTGGACTAACGTGATCCAAGACATTTACTCGATGGAAAAGTTGACATTCGCACTGAGACAGGACATGGATGTGTTCATGAACTTTTGGCAACCTTGGACCGCATATGTGTCTTCCATTAGATCTAATCTTTGACAAATACCATTTCAATAATGGTTCCGCTCTTTGTTCCATGCTCTTTTACCTTTATTTACTTACTTTTTCTTTTTGTTTGTTTTTTACTGGTTTGTTTGTTTTTTTTATTTGTTTTTTGTTTTTTTTTTCTCTTTAATTTCACTTTTTCTTTCACTTTAAAAAAAAAAAGGGGTGTTGTAAGAATTAATCTTCCAATGTTGTCAGATATCAGAAAATAAGGGAACATGTGATGAAAATGTAAACACTGCATTGCTGTAACGACCTGTATACCCTTTACAAAAACTTAAATAAAAAAAAAAATTAAAAAAAATTAAAAAACAAAAAACACACAAACTACAACAAAAAAATGTACAAAAAACACCAACAATCATTAACAAATGCAAGTCAACAACAATGCTCCTCTGTTTAGTCTAGGTAATCTATTACATAAGAATACATAATATACATTCACCAGTTTGGAATTTGCAAGGTCCACACATATCATTCACCTTCTTCTTCAGAAGTTATGTTTAATTTCTTTACATAATCAATGAAAGGTCTCCATATATTCTCAAACACATTTTCCTTTGATTTCAATATATATGTTATTCTTTCTAGTGGAAGGTTTGTTAACATCTGTCTTAACCACTGAGTCACATCTGGTCTATAAGTCTTTTTCCACAATAGTGCAATACATTTTTTTGGCATTAAGCAAACCGAGGTCTATGAATGCTCTTTCACTCTTATTAAAGTTATGTTTTTCTGGATACAGACCCAACAAAAACAATTTAGGGTTCAATGTAAATTGTTTTAAAATTATTTTTTCAATTGTTACCCTCACCTCTTCCCAAAACATTTTGATTTTTCTACATTCCCATAAACAGTGAAATAGGGTTCCTTTACTTTCCATACATTTTGTGCATGTATCTGGTATGTTTTTGTTATATCTATTTAACTCCACTGGTGTAACATACATCCTCATTAACCATTTAAAATGTATCAGTTTAAGACTGTAGGAACCATGAAATGAAGAGACTGAATGATTTCTCAGTATTGGTTTATTTCATCTCACGTCCTACAGCTCCTCTCTCAGTCAGGGAATGAAGAGGGCGAGCTGCGGTAAACCACATACCTTTATACTTTCACATCAAACACGAATCACATTCACATCAAACACAGAATCACATTCACATTTAATCCTCCCATTGTCCTCTCAGCTTCTCTGTCTGACCCCAGGAGGTCAGACAGTCCCTTCAGGTCCACTCCCAGATCTTCTCACTTCTTCCCCAGTCTGCAGGGGGTCCAGACTCAATGTCTGTTTAAGGCGTGATGTCAATACACACTGCGAGCTCAAAGTTCCTTCATGTCTGGGTCTCTGCCAAGGAATATGTGAGCTACATAATGTTACGCCACATCACTCCCCCCGAAACGCCCAAGAACGGACATACACCAACATTACTCTAACCGTTATACACCTTATGTCAATAATGGACAGTCATACACATTATGTTAAGACTGGACACACACACCAACTTTATGTCAATAATGGGCAGTCATACACATTATACCCTTACATCACCCCCCCCTTTGCAGGATCTACAGCACAATTTACACGGGTTGATCAAAATACACATCACTCTGCCCGTTGCTTAGGCTTCAATCTCCTCCCGAATCTGCTGAACGCAGGCCTCGCAGCCTGTGTTGTGCCGTCCTGCGGTGCGCCTGTGGAATGAGGGGGAGAAGGGTTATTTGCCCCCTGCTGGGGAACCAGGGGCTGTTCCCTGGGAGGTCTGCCGCGTCGAGGCGCCCCCGCCGGCCGTACAGGTTCGTCACGTAACACAAAAGCAGGCTTTAATCTGTCAACACTGATTGTTTCTTTCCTGCCCCCCAAGTCCAGCACAAAATATTTCTCCCCGGTTTCCAGCACTCGAAACGGACCATCGTAAGGTGGGCGGAGGCTGTGACGCTGGGCGTCGTGCCTGACAAAAACAAACTCTGCGTTTTGCAAAGCCTTGGGAACAAAAACCCGCGGAAAAGTGTGATGAGCGGGGCCCGGGAGCATTTCTGCCCCCGTGCCACTTAGAGGTCCCCGCACCGGGGGGCGCTCTGGTGCTGCATGGGCTGGCAGGAATTCTCCTGGCAGCCTGAGAGGTTGAGTAAAAACTAATTCAGCAGGTGAGGCATCTAAATCCTCTTTGGGTGCCGAACGCAACCCCAATAAAACCCATGGTAGTTTGTTTACCCAATCTGTATCCGTGAGCAACGCTCTGAGGGCTGCCTTCAATGATCTGTGAAAACGCTCGCATAAACCATTGGCCTGTGGGTGATAAGCGGTGGTGCGATGGGCAGTTGCCCCTAAGCCGCTGGCCATTGCTGACCACAGCTCTGACACGAACTGCGGACCCCTATCGGACGTAATGTCCGACGGGACTCCGAACCGCGCTACCCAGGCTGTTAAAAAAACGCGAGTCACCTCTGCTGCTGTGGTAGATTGCAATGGGACTACTTCCGGCCAACGCGTGGTCCGGTCCACCATTGTCAGGAGATGTGTGAACCCTTGCGAGGGCGGCAGGGGTCCCACTAGATCTACGTGCACATGATCAAACCTGTTAGCCGAAATGTGGAAAGGTTCTAAAGGAGCTTTTGTGTGCCTGTGAGCTTTGGCCCGCTGGCAAGACATGCAGGCTCTCGCCCACTCCTTCACGTGCTTGCGCGGGCTCGGCCAAACAAACTTCTCCGCTACCATTTTCACCGAAGCGTGTACTCCCGGGTGCGCTAGGGAGTGCACCGCGTCAAAAACGCGACGGCACCACGTGGCCGGTACCACTGGGCGAGGTCGCCCGGTGGATACATCGCAAATTAGCGGGGGTGAACCGGTTTGTAAACTTACGTTCTCCAGCCTTAACCCTGTTGGTCCAGACAGGAGCGCGCGCACGTCTGTGTCTTCGCCCTGCTCCGCTGCCATGGCCGCGTAATCTATCCCTACGTGCATCGGAGCCGCGTGCACGTCCGTGCTGTTACCGCGCTCCGCGTCTGCGGCTTTACAGCCCCCATCCGCGCGGACAGGCGCTGTTACCGCTCGCAAGAGGCAGTCTGCCACCACATTAAATTTACCGGCTACGTGCTGTATATCGGTGGTAAATTCTGAAATTGCGGACAGCTGCCTCTGCTGTCGGCCTGACCATGGTTCTGAGATTTTGGACATTGCAAAGGTGAGCGGTTTGTGGTCGACAAACGCGGTGAAACTCCGCCCTTCCAACCAGAACTGAAAATGGTGAATGGCCAGGTGGAGCGCTAGCAGTTTCCTGTCAAACGCGCTATATTTTCGCTCCGCATCGCGTAGGGATCTGCTGAAAAAAGCGAGTGGCTGCCAAGCCCCGGCGACTTGCTGTTCCACCACGGCTCCTATGGCCACCTCTGACGCATCTGTGGTTAGCGCTATTTGGGCTGCTAGGTCTGGGTGAGCCAGCAGTGCTGCATTTGCTAGTGCTTTCTTAACCTCAGTGAATGCGCGCTCCCGCTCTGGGGACCACTCATTCGCATTGGAGGGCTTCTGTTTTTTTAGCGCGGCGTACAACGGTTGCATGAGCTGCGCCGCGTGAGGTATGAAACGGTTGTCAAAATTTACCATACCTAAAAATTCTTGCAACGCTTTTACCGTTTGTGGCTGGGGAAACTCAGCCACTGCGCGTACTTTGGAGGGCAGCGGAACTGCGCCCTCTGGGGAGACGCGGTGCCCTAAAAAATCGATCTGCGCTGCGCCAAAATGGCACTTGGCTGGGTTGATTATCAACCCATGCGCTCCCAACCTCTGAAAAACCGTTCTGAGGTGACTTTCGTGTTCCTCCTCAGAGGCGCTGGCGACCAAAATATCATCTAAGTAGACAAAAACAAAAGAGAGGTCGCGCAAAACGGCATCCATCATGCGTTGGAAGGTTTGCGCAGCGCCTTTAAGGCCAAAAGGCATGCGTAAAAATTCAAAAAGCCCGAAAGGGGTTATTACCGCTGTCTTGGGAATGTCCTCTGGTCGGACTGGGACCTGATGATTGCCGCAGACCAGGTCTATTTTAGAAAAAATGCGCGCCTTGGCCAAATGCACCGAAAAATCTTGGATATGCGGAATTGGGTAGCGGTCCTGCGCTGTGGCATTGTTTAACCTGCAATAATCGCCGTCCGGTCTCCACAAGCCGTCCGCCTTAGGGACCATATGGAGGGGGGAAGCCCAAGCGGACTTCGAGCGGCGAATTATGCCCAACCTTTCCAGGTTGGCAAACTCCTCACGCGCAATGGAGAGCTTAGCTGCATCCAAGCGCCGAGCCTTAGCAAAAACTGGTGGGCCGCTTGTGGTTATAAAGTGCTCCACCCCGTGCTTCGCCACCTTAGCTGAAAACGTGGGAACTGTGAGTGCTGGGAACTGGTTTAGGAGAGTGTGGAACTTACCTCCTGCTGCGGCGGCGTTGGCCTGTACTGACGGCGGAGACACTCGCGCTGCACAGGGGATAGAACAAAAAGAGAGTGCATTAACCAGGCGTCTATTAGCCAGATCTACCAACAAGCCATGTGAGCACAAAAAGTCGGCGCCTAACATGTTGAAACTCACCGCCGCTACTATGAAGGTCCATTCATAGATGCGGCCGTGCAAGGACAGGCGCAGAGTCCTTTCGCCAAAAGTCTTGATCGACGAGCCGTTTGCGGCTGTTGCCCCATCTCCGCGGGGACCGGCCACCCGGTCCGCGTAGGTTGCGGTGATGAAACTCCTCTGTGCCCCGGTGTCAACGAGGAATTGCCGTCCGGAGCTCGCGTCTGTCAGGTACAGCAGCTTGTTCCGTTCACCGAGGGTCGAAGCTGCTAACGACCCCCGGCTCTTGCATTTCCCTGCTTCTTGAAGTTGCATGGTGGGATGCATCTGTGTGCCTTGTGCGCGAAGCGTCGATGGTAGAAACACAGCTCGTCTCCTCCTCTGCTTTGGGACCGCGTCGCCGCTGTTGTCGCTGGGGTCGGTTCTGCTGCCACTGGTTCTCCATCACCCCCAGTCGCCCCGCCGAAGTCTGCTGTTGCCGCTGACGTCTCCTGCTCGCCGCATGCGTCCAGGAGCCGTTCCGCTTCCACGGCCAGCGCGCAGAAGTCCTGCTGGTCCACACACCTCATGCTGGATAGGGAGCCCCTCATGTGCGCTGGAAGAGTCCTTAAGAAGATGTGTTTAAATAGAAAGGCATCGTTGTCTGCCCCGATCATCTGCAGCATGTCCTCCATGAGGACGGTCGGCCTGCGTCCTCCTCTGTCGCGCAGGTCCAGAAGTGTTCTGGCTCTCACCTCGGCTGATGGCACAAAACTCCGAATGAGGGCGGCTTTCAGGGCGTCGTATCTGCCAGCAGCGGGCGGCTGCTGCACCAGGCTCCGCACACACCGGGCTGTGCGGCTGTCGAGTCTTGCGATGACATTATGGAACTTAATGTCATCTGCTGATACCCCGTTGAGCACGAACCGCGACTCCACATGTTGGAACCATGAGTGCGGGTCCTCTTGCCAGAACTCGGGGAGTTTAATTGAGTTTACGCCGGTGCGGGCGGTATCTGGTGAATCAGGTTCGGAGAGACGATCTCCAAGCCTTTCCATATTTCTCACGTGTGGGTCACCAATGTAGGAACCATGAAATGAAGAGACTGAATGATTTCTCAGTATTGGTTTATTTCATCTCACGTCCTACAGCTCCTCTCTCAGTCAGGGAATGAAGAGGGCGAGCTGCGGTAAACCACATACCTTTATACTTTCACATCAAACACGAATCACATTCACATCAAACACAGAATCACATTCACATTTAATCCTCCCATTGTCCTCTCGGCTTCTCTGTCTGACCCCAGGAGGTCAGACAGTCCCTTCAGGTCCACTCCCAGATCTTCTCACTTCTTCCCCAGTCCGCAGGGGGTCCAGACTCAATGTCCGTTTGAGGCGTGATGTCAATACACACTGCGAGCTCAAAGTTCCTTCATGTCTGGGTCTCTGCCAAGGAATATGTGAGCTACATAATGTTACGCCACAAGACGTACATTTATTGATTTGGTTTGAGCTTCTGCACAAGCCATTTCCCATTGTTCCTCTGAAATTTCAATTTGCAGGTCTTCTTTCCAATAATTCAGTCTTTTCTGTGAGTTTTCACTTGAGAATAGTGTCAATGAGTTATAAAACTCTGAAATAATACCCTTTCTCTTACTATCTTTCATCAAAATTTTTTCCAAGGATGAATAAGTAGGTCAGGTGAGAGCATTATTTTGATTTGATCAAATAAAATTTCTAAGCTGAAGATATTTTAAAAAATGTTTTCTATTAAGATTGAATTTAATCCTCAGTTCTTCAAAAGACATTATGTTATCTGAGCGTGACAAATATAAGTCTTGAATAAAATACAGATTTTAAAACAGTTAGAGCCCCTTTACATAGCACGGAGATCATTGGGAGACCATTGAGATCTCCGTGATGTGTAAAGGGGGTATTACCTCAAGTTTACAATAATTGCCACTGATACTATTCCAATCACAATCCAACTCTGCCAAAAAAGAAACAGTTCAGTGAGTTAGCACAACCATAACAACAATAAAACTGGTTAATTATTAGCCAGCTGGTAATTTAAGCCAATCAAGTCATGAAACGTGACGAAAGGTTCATGAACTGCTGTATTATGTGTCAGGCACATTTTTGAGGTGTTACTGAGTTTTCAAGTTGGCATCATTTGGCTCGAGTTTGGCATCTGTCTTGGCACAGTTTTATTGCTCTTTTTTCCCTCAACACCAGGAAACATCGGAACTTACAGTGTCATACAGAGATCTGTTACATCTGTTCTCATGCATGGGAAAAGCTTCAGCTCCTTAGTCTCAGTTGTGCAGGCTGGAATATTATCTTTTCAAACAGAGACTACAGAGCTCAAAGAAGTCTCAACAACTGTCAGTGTCAAGATCTGAGTCAGTTTAATGGATGGACATTGAGGTCATCCCGACCTATAACCTCCATTCAGTGTTTCTGAAAAATTAATGAGAACTGAGGGAGGATCCCATTTTAGCAGAGTCCGCATGTGTTTTCAGTTACAGACCTACAGCATCAGTGCAATCTGGTTGTTTATCTGGCTGCATCATTCTGAAAAAATCTTTTTCTTTCTTTCTTTCTTTCTTTCTTTCTTTCTTTCTTTCTTTCTTTCTTTCTCATTGTCAGACTGTTGGGTAAAAGTATGGTCTACACATCTATGCTATTACAATATAGGTCTGTACAATGAGGAAGGGGTTATATCTAAATATGTCCATCATTGAAAAGTAGTGTGACATAACTCCTGAATAAAATGATGGAGCTGTAAATTAGCATTTCAGAGAATGTGTCTGGAATTATCCCAGGAGGCTCTGATAATTGTACTTTATGTGTTGACTTGAACTCATAGTTCGTGACAACACAAAACTAGAAAATTATACAACAGATGAAACAAACAGCTTCAGGCCTTGAATCAGATGAGACCAAACAACATACATCATTGTAACATGTTGTCATAATGGAGTAATCATAATTAAATACATCTTATGTAGTGACATAGACATGTTTCATTAAAATGCAATTGAGGTTAACCATTAACTGCTAACCAGATGAAGTACTTAGTTTATTGGGTAGTCTTTGCCATTTTTCTACCACATTTTGACTCTTGACATTTAATTATGCCTTGGTGAAAGAGAGAGGCATACGGTAATCACTTAATGTATGTATGTGTGTGTGTGTGTGTGTGTGTGTGTGTGTGTGTGTGTGTGTGTGTGTGTGTGTGACTGCTGAAGGGATCGGCGCTGTACATGGATGCCCTGGATCTCCCTCTGGTAATAAAAATAATAATAATAATAGTAATATTCAGTGTTTTGTACTTGTTATGCATGTAAAACATAAACCAATGACGAAACCAAATGGTGAACTAGACAGGACTTTATTATAGACTCACAGATTATACAGAGGTGCTTCCGCTAGGCTGAGAGGTGGTCAAAGAAACCGCCCTTCTTCCACACAGCCCTCATACTCTGGGTGGCAGCGGAACCGGAAGGTGGCGCCACCACCCATGTCACACCATAATATGTCCTAAGAACAACACTACAACTCCCCCCCCCTTCAAAATGGTCCAAAACACACATACAGTCGAGACCCTCCCCAATTTGGAACCCGAATCACACACTATAACTAAACATAAGTATATCAGAGCCTATAACAGTCACACAAAACAACTAAAGCTAGGGGGAAACAGGTGAACTACTGTTCCACCCCCCCACACGGCTAGATGGGTTATTCTGCTGTCTCTGCTAGAATATAGTCCTTTAAACATAGAATTGCTGAGCTCCTAAAATAAGTAGCATAAAACAATCCCCATAACAGAACATACGGTATATACAAACAGGTTATACCTCCATTAACAAATCCCCCAAACAACTTGAATAATTCTCATTTCAACATAGCTACTATAACCCAGGCAATTTACATACTAACAACATGTATTGAACACATTGCCCCAACTACCAGTCAGTCCCAGTAGAGAAACCACCCCCGGGAAACCCATCTGGCGGGTCCCGTCCAGAGCACCTTCTTTTCTTCGCACCCAGAGATGACCCACATCAAAGCCCAGATACTTCCTTCTCATCACTGGCACAGCACAGCTCGCTGGGATGTCTCCATGAGCCGTCAGACAGCTGAAGGTAACCGTCCTCCCGAGCAGCCACCACCTACAGCCGCCCCTGGTCACCCTGTTGTTTGCGCTTTCTACGAACCCCTCTCGACTGGACCTCCTCTCTGGGTCGGACCACATCAGCGACCACCAGAGGAGCCCGACTCTTCTTCCAGTGTCCCTGAGTGCCACGTCATTTTACAGTGCCAGCCGGTCCTGCCCCGCTCGCTTTCATTTCAGATGCTGGCAAAGCCGTTGTGACCCCTTGCTTCTTGGTACCTCCCAGCCGAACTCCAGAAGCAGAATGGGCTAGCCACTCGGCTCCACCCGCCATCACGGGCATCCCACTGTGCTGCCCAGTACCCTCCCGCGATGGCCCTGGGTGGGGTTGGTCCTGCTCATCTTCCAGAATACTAGGCCAAGGTTCGTCCCATACAGCATCGTCCACCATTCGCGAAACCGGCCGGTCCCACAAGCCATGGCCCTACCACTCTTCTCCAACACCGCTGGTGATCGTAAAGCCCAGTACATAAAAAAGGTCACAGCCCATAATATTCTCATCACTGGCGGTTACCACGAACTTCAGGTTGGAGACCTCCGCTGACTTGTACCTAGCCATCAGTTCCACCGAACTCACAACGTCTAGACTGTTTCCTCCATACCCACACAATGGCTCTGAATGACCTCTCACTTGGTAGTATGGAAAGAAACGCCTCACAGTAGGCCAATTCAACACGGACCTCACTGTGCCCGTGTCAATCAGCAACGGCACCTCCACTCCATCCAATTTCATCATACAGTATGTACGGCCATCGGTGCTCAGAGAGACGGTGTGAATAACTGTAGGAGTTGGAGCAGGGATGTCCATTTTGCATCGCCGTTCCCCTCGCTCAAACCTATTACAGGCGCTGGCAAAATGATGCAGGAGTCCACACTTGCTGCAGTGTTTACCTCTTGCCGGACACTCTCTGGCCTTGTACTGGTGCTTAGTGGAACCACAACCCAAACACCTGGGCGATCCCAGGGCGGACCAGATCTTCACAGCCGTAGCGCATTCCTCCTTCTCCTGCTCGTTATCATTGCTGTCCGGGTCCACAGCCTGCGCTGTTGATTGTGATTCTGTGCGGTGCAGCGTAGCTCTCTCACCGAGGTCACGTAACAGTCTGTCTACTGCTTCACACTGCTGAGCTATCTCGACAGCCATGGCTAACGACAATTTGCCGGAGTGCGTGAGGAGCCTCGACCGTGCTGTCGAGCAAAGCGTATGCTCTGCCAACTGGTCGTGGACCATCTCTTCCTCCAATGCTCCAAACTGGTTGTCCCCAGCCAGCTGACGCAGATCCGCAACATATCGTTGCACCAACTCACCAGTCCGTTGGTGGCGCTGCCGAAACTGAATCCTCCGGACGATGACGTTCACAGGGGCGCGAAAATGTTGCGTCATTAGCTCAACAACATCCTCAAAGCTATCGCTAGCACCAAAGGTAGCAAGGATACGCTGTCCTTCCATACCCAAATTATGGACCAGACTTGCCCGAGCCATTCGTATCTTCTTCAGTTCACCAAGGTTCAGAACCACCAAGTAATTTTGGAATGCGGCGAACCACCTCGCCCAAGGGACCAGAGGCTCTCCCGGAGACTCCAAAAACGGCCGAATTGTAGACAGACCAGCATCCATACTTTTATCCTCATCGCCAAATGTTATGTATGTAAAACATGAACCAATGACGAGACCAAATGTTGAACAAGACAGGACTTTATTATAGACTCACAGATTATACAGAGGTGCTCCCGCTAAGCTGAGAGGTGGTCAAAGAGACCGCCCCTCTTCCGCACAGCCCTCTTATACTCCGGGTGGTGGCAGAACAGGAAGGTAATTCACCACCCGTATCACACCATAATATGTCCTAAGAACAACACTACACTTTTAATATTGCTAAAATATAAAAGGATGCACTACAATAGGTCTCAAATATTTGTAAATGTGTCCTGTTATAGTACTGCATGACTTTATTGATGATAGATTATAAACTACACATATAAACTAAATTGTAATGGTGACTGAACAACTCCCATTCCACAAAGTGCAACATACAACATTTATGAATATAACTCATAAAAGATCACACAAATAAGCGAGCTGACAAAAAAAAAATAAAATAAACAAGCGGTTCTTAAACACTGGCTAATAATGGATGTCCCATTCATTTTCAATTATTCTGTAATAAATATTCACCCAATCAAATAAATCTCAGTTCAGTTCCTTTCATATTTGTCAAAGTCTAACGTCTGTGATTGCCTTCACATAGGCTACACCTCTGTATTCCACTTTCAAACAGAGCCTACATTTGTTCCTGTAAAGCCTGATTGGGCTACCTGTTTCAGACAGGAATACTTGCTTTCTACGGGCATGCACTAGTCAAACAAATTTAAATATTAGACAAAGATAACACAAGTAAACACAAAATGCAGTTTTTAAATGAAGGTGTTTATTATTAAGGGTAAAAAAAAATCCAAACCTACATGGCCCTGTTTGGAAAAATGATTGCCCCTCTGTTAAAACATAAATTAACTGTGGTTTATCACATCTTTGGAAAGCTAAGTTCAATTTCTCCAGCCACACCCAGGCCTGGTTACTGCCACAACTGTTCTCAGTCAGGAAATCACTTAAATAGGACCTACCCGACAAAGTGAAGTAGACCAAAAGATCCTCAAAAGCTAGACATCATGCTGCCATCCAAAGAAATTCAGGAACAAATGAGAAACAAAGTAACTGAGATCTATCAGTCTGGAAAAGCTTATAAAGCCAGTTCTAAAGCTCTGGGACTCCAGCGAGCCACAGTGAGAGCCATTATCTACAAATGGCAAAAACATGGAATGGTGATGAATCTTCCCAGGAGTGGCCGGCCGACCAAAATTACCCCAAGATCGCAGCAACAACTCATCTAAGAGGTCACAAAAGACCCCACAACAACATTCAAAGAACTGCAGGTCTCACTTGCCTCAGTTAAGGTCAGTGTTCATCACTCCACCATAAGAATGAGACTGGGCAAAAATGGCCTGCATGGCAGAGTTCCAAGATGACAACCACTGCTGAGCAAAAAGAACATAAAGGCTTGTCTCAGTTTTGCCAGAAAACATCTTGATGATCCCCAAGACTTTTGGGAAAATACTTTGTGGACTGACGAGACAAAAGTTGAACTTTGTGGAAGGTGTGTGTCCCATTACATCCAGCATAAAAGTAACACAGCATTTCAGAAAAGGAACATCATACCAACAGTAAAATATGGTGGTGGTAGTGTGATGGTCTGGGGCTGTTTTGCTGTTCCGGACCTGGAAGACTTGCTGTGGTAAATGGAACCATGAATTCTGCTGTCTACCAGAAAATCCTGAAAGAGAATGTCCGGCCATCTGTTCATGACCTCAAGCTGAAGCGCACTTGGATTTTGCAGCAGGACAATGATCCAAAACACACCAGCAAGTCCACCTCTGAATGGCTTAAGAAAAACAAAATGAAGACTTTGGAGTGGCCTAGTCAGAGTTCTGACCTGAATCCGATTGAGATGTTGTAGCATCACCTTAAAAAGGTGGTTCTTACTCGAAAACCCTCCAATGTGGCTGAATTACAACAATTCTGCAAAGATAAATGGACCTTTGTGTTGTCTTGTGGGTCAAAAGTGACCCACTACCATGTTTAGCTGTAGAAAAAATACCTTAAACTATCTTTTTCCAACTTGAAATTTTATGACTTTTCCTAAAGGGACCCCATCATTAGAAAAAGTGATACTTTGTTTTTCAGGTTCAGGTTCAGGTTACTTTATTTGTACCCGTAGGTAGATTTGTTTTGCAGTCTGGTGACATCCATATTTACAAGCCACAATTACATTCAACATAAACACAAACACAGGCACACGTGAAGCTAACTATAAACATGATAAAAATACTCAAGGCTCCATCAATCAGGGTATAAAGACAAAGAGATGAGAGAAAAACCAGAGATAAGAGAAGGGTCATATTAAAAAGTTAAAGACTAGTCAAAGAGGTTAAAAACTCAAAGGTCTAAAACCCAATAAAAGATTTAGAACTCAAATAAAAACCTACAAAAATAAGTAAATATAAAATGGAGTTAATAAATAGGTACCTAAATTATGTGCAAGATATTGTTACAACTTGTTCAACTCTTTGACAGCAGCAGGAACAAAGCTGTTTTTGTAGCGCTGGGTTTTGCTTTTTGGGACAGCAAACCTCCGTCTTGAGGGAAGAAGCTGAAAGTTCCAGTGCAAAGGGTGGGAGTCATCATTTAAAATGGAGGTAGCCATCCTCTGTACTTGTCTGGTGTACAGGGATGTTAGGCTCAGCTGTGACTCACCTAGCAAACGACTGGACCATCTAACTACCTGATCCAAGGATTTCCTCTGTTTCAGTTTTATCTGACCAAACCATGACACTAAAGAAAAGGATAAAACAGATTCAATAAAAGCCCAATAAAACATTGTCATTATGGTTCGGTCAGTTTGGAAGCGTGCAAGTTTCCTCAAGCAATGCAAATGTTGCTGACCCTTTTTGCACACCCTTTCACAGTTCTCCTCAAACTTTAAATTACTATCAATAATCGTCCCAAGATATTTGTAGGATTGTACACATTCGGTGGTCTGGCCTTTTAGTACGGTGACTTTGTGCCTGGGAGTTTTCCTCCTAAAGTCAATAATCATGTCTTTAGTTTTCGTCGTATTCAGCTGCAGGTAGGAATCCTCACACCAGTGAACAAAATCATCAACTACTGGGCCGTGGCCACACTCACCATCCTGGAGGAGACTGACAATAACTGAATCATCAGCATACTTTATAATGTGTCTGTCGTCATGTCTGCTCCGACACATGTTTGTGTACAGGATGAAGAGTAGTGGTGACAACACACACCCCTGAGGAGAGCCAGTAGAAGAGCACTTTAGGTCAGACAATGTACCATTGACCCTTACTCTCTGCGTCCTGTTGGTTAAGAAATCCAGAATCCAACCCACCAGATTATTGCTCAAATCAAATTGTTGCAGGAGCCTTTCAACTAAAATATGAGGTTGGATTGTATTAAAGGCGGAGGAAAAGTCCACAAATAAAAGCCTGGCGTGTGTCCCATTAAAATCCGGATGTTTAAAAAGCATGTTAAACAGAGTGACAGTGGCATCCTCCACTCCTCTGTGAGGCCTATAGGCAAACTGCAGAGGATCCAATGCATGCTCAGTCTGCTGTAGGATCTCACATCTGACCAGTTTTTCAAAAATTTTCATTAAAATTGAAGTCAAAGCAACTGGTCTAAAGTCGTTTACCATTTTAGGGCAGCTGGATTTTGGAACGGGAACAACCACGGCATCTTTCCAGATCTTAGGCACATGTTGTGTCTGTAAGGACTTATTGAAAATGTAATGAAATACAGGACTCAGTTCATGTGCACAGGACTTTACCAAGCGCCCACTATATTATCAGGGCCCTGACTTTTGTTCACTTTTACAGCGCAGAACTCCCTTTTAATATCCTGCGCCTCAATATTAAAGTGCTGATTGTCTTTGAGTTTCTGTTTCAAATCTTGGGTTTCAGTGCTAAAATCAAAGGAGTCAAAACGACCATAAAAACAATTAAGAGCATTAGCCAGCTCTGTGTCTGAATTAAAACCATCTAAAAACACACGATTACTGCGCTCTGTGCTCTGAAGGCCTGCAATAGTTTTCATACTGGCCCAGGCTGAACCAAGTTTCTTTGTTGCCATCTTACTTTCCAATTCTGATTTATAATTCTGCTTTGCTCTTAAAATTTCGGACTTCAGCTCTTTTGTGGCAACCTGTAGCTCAGAAACAGACCCCTGTTTAAAGGCAAGTGCTTTCCTCTGTAAGCAGGATTTAACTGATTTTGTAACCCATGGCTTGTTGTTGGGATATATTTTGACACATTTACGTGGAACGATCATATTTTTACAGAAAGCCATGTATAAGTATGTGACGTCCACCAAAGAGTCCAAATCATCCCTGCAGGACAGTGTGAAAACCTCCCAGTCCGTACAGTTAAAGCATTCCTGGAAGCAGTGCACTGAATCCTCTGTCCACACATCTATGTCTCTGGTCTCCACCTTGCCTCTTCTGAGAGCAGTTTTATATGTGGGCAGCAAATGTACACAGTTGTGATCTGAGGATCATAAAGGAGGAAGGGGAAGTGATTTATAGGCCCTCTCAATGGATCCATAGCACAGGTCCAATGTCTTTTTTCGCCTGGTTGGGCAGGAGACATACTGATAAAAGTTTTTTTTTTTTTTTTTATTTAAGTTTTTGTAAAGGGTATACAGGTCGTTACAGCAGTGCATTGTTTACATTTTCATCACATGTTCCCTTATTTTCTGATATCTGACAACATTGGAAGATTAATTCTTACAACATCCCCTTTTTTTTTAAAGTGAAAGAAAAAGTGAAATTAAAGAGAAAAAAAAAAAAGAAACAAAAAAAACAAAAAAAAACCAAAAAAAAAAACCAAACCAGCAAAAAACAAACAAAAAGAAAAAGTAAGTAAATAAAGGTAAAAGAGCATCTGAGTAGTGTTGGAACAAAGAGCGGAACCATTATTGAAATGGTATTTGTCAAAGATTCGATCTAATGGAAGACACATATGCGATCCAGGGTTGCCAAAAGTTCATGAACCCATCCTTGTCCTGTCTCAGTGCGAATGTCAACTTTTCCATCGAGTAAATGTCTTGGATCACGTTAATCCAATCTTCAGGTGTAGGACAGTCCTTCAACATCCATTTTTTAGTTAGAGCTTTTTTGCTTGCCAATATTAAAACATTGAATAAGTATTTTTCTCCTCGTCTTTCCAGTGAGTCCGGTAGTAAACCCAAATACAAAGTTACAAAAGAAAAGGGAACTGTTATTTTGAATATTTTCCCCAATATTGTCTGTACATTGGTCCAATATTGGTGGATAACTGGGCATGACCAAAACACATGAAAATGATTTGCAGTCTTTTCACCACACAAGCGCCAACAGTTCAACCCCTTACGGGTAAATTAGTTTTGTGCAGGTGTTCTGAAAAATCTTACCAAGTTTTTCCATCCAAATTCTCTCCACTGCAGGGATGAGGTACTTTTCCATTGCTGTTTATTTAGCTTTTCCCATATTTCCAGTTGTAAAGTGAAATTCCCCTCTTTTTCCCATCTCTCTTTTATATAAGATGTGATGTCTCCTTTTAAGTCTTGAAGACCTTGGTATATTTTAGAAATGTATCTGATCCCTGGGATCCCTTTATATGCCATTAAGAAGACCTTCAGAACACCTGACTGGGCCCTTTCCAAATCCTCCTTTTTAAGTATATTGTTTATGTGGTGTCTAAGCTGGAAGAACCTGTAAAGGTCTTGATTTATTAGGCCTTGTTTTTTCAAATCTTCAAAACTTCTTAAGATTTGCTCTTTAAAAAAATCGTAATATTTTATCAGCCCTTTCTCCTTCCACTTTTTAAATCTGGAGTCTGTTTTATTAGGAGTAAAGTCTTGATCATAGGCAATCCATTGCAGAAGTCGATAGGGCTCTTTAGTTTGATTCTCTCTGACTATCTTAAACCAAATTTTTAGCGGGGTCTCTATCCACGGGTTAGTGTTATTCAAAAGCTTAGGTAAGGCATTGTTCCCTATTATCGCCTGTAGGGGGATGTCACTTGTTATTTGGCATTCGATCTCCTTCCATTGTGCAGTGTAGACTGGGTTACATATCTCTACTAAAGTTTTAATTTGTGCGGCTTTAAAGTAGTCCCTGATATTTGGCAGCGCGAGCCCACCTTTGTCTTTGTTTAGCTGTAGGGTTCTATATCTGATTCTAGGTCTCTTGCCCTGCCATATGAATCTAGAGATCCTTCTGTCCAGTTCCTGCCATGTTTTTTTGGGAGGTTCTACCGGTATTGTTTGGAAAAGGTATAGAAGACGTGGAAGTATATTCATTTTGACTGCTTCAATTCTTTGTGCAGTACCCAAGAATGGTATCATATTCCATCTTGTTAGGTCAGATTTTATTTTTGTCACCAGTGGATCATAGTTTAGTGATATAATTTTGTTGAGTTGTTTCGGGATATTGACCCCCAGATATTTCATAGATTCCGACTCCCAGTTAGTTTTGAGTTTGCTTAGTGAATAATGATTTGGGTCATAGTTGAATGTTAAAATTTGGGTTTTATGCATGTTTAATTTGTACCCCGATAAATCTCCATACTTTGAAAAAATTGAGGTTAGTTCTGGTAAAGAAGTGTCCGGCTGCCCTAGGTATATTAAAATGTCATCAGCAAAGAGTGCTATTTTATGTTCCTTCTGACCAAGTGTAATACCTTGAATTTTTTGATTTTGTCTTATCCATTGGCTCAGAGGTTCTATGAAGATTGCAAAGAGCAGTGGAGACAGGGGGCAGCCCTGACGACATCCTCTTTCCAGTTCAAAAGATGATGATAAATTACCGTTAATCCTTATTTTAGCTGTTGGTTTTTTATATAATGCCTGTATAGTTCTAATGAAGTTGTTATGAAAATTGAAACTGGATAAGATTCTATATAGAAAAGACCAGTCAACCGAATCGAATGCTTTTTCAGCATCTAATCCCAATATGACTGCATTTAAGTTATATTTTTTTATATGATGAATTATGTGTAAAGTGCGTCGAATGTTGTCTTGTGTCTGTCTTTGTCTTATAAAACCTGTTTGGTCTAAATGAATTAGGTCTGTCAGTATATTTTCTAACCTTTTGGCAAGGATAATGGTAAAAAGCTTATAGTCCTGATTTCGTACACTGATTGGTCTGTAGTTGGAGCACTCTACTTTATCCTTTTCAGGTTTAGGTATAACTGCAATGACCCCTTCTCTCCAGGAGGGGGGGATTTCCCCTGTGTGGAGGACATAATTAAATGTTTTCAGGAGGAGAGGAGATAGTTGCTGTTTAAAAGTTTTGTACCACTCTGCTGTATAGCTATTAGCTCCTGGGGATTTGTTAGCTTTAAGTTTCATAATTGCTTTTTCCAATTCTTTAGGATGTATTTCTGACAATAGTGTTTTATTTTGTGACTCCGTAAGTTTGGGGAAGGTTTAATGTGTTTAGGAATGCCTCAGATGCGTTTTTATGTTTTTTTGTGGGAGTATAAGTTCTTATAGTAATTCTCGAAGCTTTTAAGAATATCCTGAATTCTGAATTTTATTTCCTTTGATACTGGGTCTCTGATTTTGTAGATTGCTCTTTCTGTTTGATGTTTCCTCAATTTATAGGCTAGCAATTTTGCCGATTTACTGCCTGCTTCATAGTATTTTTGTTTCAAAAATGTAAGTTTCTTCTGGATTTCTATTGTGTAGATCTCATTTATTTGGTTTTTAATTTCCTTAATCTTGAGCGAGTCAGTAGAATGAGTGTTGCCTTTGTGTTCTTTTTCTAGGTTCCTAAGTTCTGACTCTAATGTGGATAGTTTTTCTTGTCTTAGTTTCTTTTGGGTTGCCAGTTTTGCAATAATCTTTCCTCTTATTACAGCTTTGCATGCATCCCACAGTATTAAAGGGGATACTTCTCCATTATCGTTTTCTTCCAAATATCTGAGAATATCTGATTCCTATTCATCTTTCAATGGTCCTTTCAGGACATTTGAATTTAACCTCCAAGAAAATGTATTATTTGTGTATTTTTGGATATTTAAGTCCATGTAGATCGGACTGTGGTCAGAGAGATCCATCAGTCCTATTTTACATGTTTTTACTCTTCCAATGTCTCTATTAAACATAAAAAAATAGTCAATCCTTGAGTAAGATGAATGTGGAGTTGAGTAAAATGTATAGTCTTTTACACTGGGGTTGAGTTCCCTCCACACGTCACAGATTCCCATTTCTTTTAGTAGCATCCGAGTCTTCCTGTTTTGGGTGTTATTTTGATGTGGAGAATTACCAGAAGCATCCCAGTATGGATTCAGTCTAAGATTGAAGTCCCCACCACATATCACTAAACCTTGAGCTTTAGTTATCATTAGGTCGAATACATTTTTATAAAATTTCCAGTTAGCCCCTGGGGGAGCATACACATTCAGCAGGGTGATATCTTCTCCCTCTAGCCGCCCAGTTACCAAACTGTATCTCCCTTCTTTATCTTTGTGTTCTGATTTTTTTTCAAATGTAATTTTGGTTGATATCAATGTCGCTACTCCCCTCCTCCTCCCTGACTTATATGAAGATGAAGAGATCATTTTAAACCCTTGTCTACTGAGTTTATTGTGTTCCACGTCTGTTAGGTGGGTTTCTTGTAAAAATATTATTCCTGCTTTGTCTTTTTTCATTTTGCCTAGAATCTTGGATCTTTTAACTGGATTCAGGATTCCTTTTACATTATATGAAATTATTTTGGTTACACCCTGTTTCTCCATTGTGTTGTTTTGTTTAGTATAACTGTGTGATGGCCGTCTTTTGTGCTACTCAGAAACTGAAAGAACATTAAAAACAAGAAAAACATTAAGAACATAGTGTATAAAACTTTAAAACAAAAAGCTGTCAGAAGAACTTCCTGAGCTGAGGTCTTTTTAAAGACCCTGGAAGAGCCTTGATGGAGTGAAGGCCCTGAGGGAAATTCCTCAAACTCTGTTACGTGTTGAGGGCCCTCTCTTACCCCTGTAAGTTGTCCCATGCTTTTAACGTGAGTTTCAGAACCCAATCCAAACTTGTAATGATTTTTTTTTTCCTTTTATGCCTAAACCCTGTGAAATTGTGTGCACCCTCCCACCCCCATCACATCAAACATTCACGCAAAAACAGTATTTGTTAGTATGAGGAGAACATGTGGATTATTGTCACATTTCTATTTTAACAAGTTTTTTTTTTTTTTTTTTTTTTATTAAAAAGACTTATTTGTTTCAAATATTATGACTGTTCCATGAAATGTTTTACCACATGCCGAATACGCATCTCCTTTAATGTTTGTTACCTTGTATGAGGGGGGTTGGATGTGCGGATTGATTCAAGAGAAAAAAAAAAAAAAAAAAAAAAAAAAGGTCGCTATTCCAACCTGAAAACGGACAGTTTATCCGCGACGCTCTGGCGCTGGGTTTCCCGCTGCTGGTCCGTGGATTTTGAAGGTCTTTGTGTTGTCCATGTTTGCGCTTTGATCTTCTCACTCGGGTCTGCTGCGGGTTTAAATACCGTTACCGGGAGCCCTTTTTTCGCCATGTCAGCTGTTGCTTCTTCCGCCGAATTATACAGACATGTTTCTTCGCCGTAGAAGACCCTTAACTTCGCAGGAAATGGAGTCTGAAAGCGCAATTTCTTCTCTCTTAACACCTTTTTCGCGTTGTTGTATTCCCTGCGCTTTTTAAGGACCTCCGGGGCGTAATCGTGTTCCACGAAGACTTTTCTCTCCTGGTGCATAAATCCTTTTTTCTGCCAGGCCAGTCTTACAACCTCTTGTTTTATTTTGAAATTGGAAAATCTTACCAACACCGAACGTGGGGGCGCTTCCGCCGCCGGCCTAGCGGCTAATGAACGATGTGCCTTTTCTATCTTCAAGTCGGTGGTTTGTGGAATATCCAATTTCTCTCTTAGTAAGGATTCCACGCATTCTGCCATTGAGTTAAAACCGTTTTCGGCTCCTTCTATCAGACCATGAATTCTTATGTTGTCTCTTCTTTGTCTTCCTTCTTGGTTGGCTAGCTTAGCCTCTATAGATGCTTGTCTTTTGCGTAGGTCCAGCACAGAATCTTCGAGCACTTTTATTCGTTCCTCTGTTTCCAAGATTCGGTTCTTGGTCTGGTCCACTCTGCTGTTTGTCCTTTTCAATTCTTCTCTGAATTCCCGAAATTCGGCCGTAACTTCTCGGCGAAATCGTCGTAGCTCTTCAAATAGTGATTTCAGGCTAACCTTTTTGTTAGATATCACCAGTTCCTCGTCTTCTGAACGGAGATCTTCCAGTTCAGATTCTCCGGCCGATACGTGTCCTGGCCTGGAGAATTTCAGTTTCTTCTGTTTTCCTTTAGACATGATGATTTTGTCTTTTGATTTTCACTCCTCCAAAAATCCGTTAAGTTTGATTTTCAAGGTGTTATCTTGGATTGGGTCTGAGAGCTTCAGTATTAAGCTGCAGTCGCCATGGCGTCCAGACCGGAAGTCGCTAAAAGTTTTTAAGTGTCTTCTTTAAAGAAACATGGTTAAAATCCCCAAGAATAAAGTTTGAAGCCTCTGGGGAAATTGACTGCAACCACTGTACCACGTCAAAGACGGTGCTGGAGGCGGAGTCAGCGTCTGCCCTCGGGTGAATGTACACAGTCGTGATGAAAAGTTGGGGGAACTCGCGAGGCAGATAAAAGGGGCATAGCGATACGGACAGAAGCTCCACATCGGGTGTACAGATGCACTCTCTGACCGTGACAGATGTGCAGTACTGTTTATTAATATATAAACATACGCCGCCCCCCTGACGTTTCCCCGTTACCTCTTCCTGCCAATCCGAGCAGAGTGGGGCTCCAAAGCCGTCAATCCACAGGTCCGCGTCCCGGTCATGCGCATTAAGCCAAGTCTCCGTGTAAGCCATGACACAGCAGTTCTTGAAGTCCTTCTGGTGGTGTACATTCCCTTGAATTTCATCCACCTTGTTCCTCAGAGATTGTACGTTCCCCAAAATCATGGAAGGAAGAGGAATGCTGTTAAACTGATGCCTTCTCAGGCGTAGTTTCACGCCTCCACGCTTTCCGCGCCTCCTTCTCTTGTCTCTCTTTTCATCGCTGTGTCCATGAATGTCTCTCAAAATAAAGTCCGGCAGTTGCGGCATAGACTTAATCACAGACGTTGCATCATCCGTGTTTAAATGCAGCAACATGTCCTTGGAATATTGTATTCTCCCTGGCATGATCACGATCGCGCTTACCTCATAGACACAGAGCCGGTGGAAAAGAAGCAGCAGTGCAAAAATGGGGAGTAAATTCATATTGATGGAACCAGGGAGCTCTTCGCTATACAGTCCACAAACATTCCAGGACAAAAATGACACAGAGAATTTCGTTAAAAACACATTAAAGTGCGTAAAAACAGACACACAGACGACGGACTTTTTTCACCAGCTGCCGGTCGCTGCGTGCGCATGCGTTTTTGTTTATGTTTCCATGTGGGCTGTACACCACTAGGGTACAAAGATTGTCTTATGGGTCATTTTTGACCCGTGAATTATAAAATTATAAAAGCATTTAAACACCAGAAAAAAGTTCAAAGGCCACACACAAACTCTCTCTAATACACAGGTACACACACACACACACACACACACACACACACACACACCAAAGACTCTGGATTGATGTATGAATCAAACTTGCATTTGACCTGCACCTGCACTTTTGATCTGCAGCTAACCCCTCACATCATACAAGCTCCCAAACAAAACAAAAAAAACAATCTCAGACATAATAAAAACAAATTCAGCATAGAGGATATAAAGGTACCCTGAATCAAAGGACCCCTAGTTGGCTCCTTGCTGAAGCCATGAGTAGACATTTCACTGTCTAACAGGTCCTGGATGAGATATTTTCAGGAGCTCAGGAGGAACAAGAGGATGAAGATGTATCTGAAGAGGAAGATGGGGAGGAATGCAACCCAGAGGATGATGCATCTTCAGATGAAGAAGAAGAGGAAATCCCTCAAGCTGACAGAGAGACATTTTTGTCAAAGAACAGCAAAATTGCATGGTCCTCATCAAATTCAGACAGCAAGCAGGGAAGAACAGCAGCACCAAACATCGTAAGGATGACTCCAGGGCCAACAAGGAATTCAGCTGTCCATGTCCAGGACATTTCATCCACCTTTCTCCTGTTCATCACACCAGCCATCGAAAAAAATGCAATACATCTGCAAAGCCCATTCTCACGTTTGCACATACTGTCCTACATGTGCTAAATAGAGTTGATGTTGAAAATTGTTCACAAAGTCAAGCAACATTTTGTTGTTTTGTTGTGTTGAGAGAAGTATTTTTATAATTCACTTCCTAAAAATTATAAAAGACTAAATTGTTGACAAAAAAGTTCCAGATTGTTGACTGTTTTTTTACCTTTCAATATAATTAATTCAGAAGTAATTACTTCATATTTCTATAATACTATAATATAATTTTACTGTGTAAAAGAAAAGTGTTATGACAGTTGGCTTGTGATAAAAAAAGTGTAATAATGGTCACTGGTGATCGTCTTTTTGTATTGTGTAACAAAAAATACATGATAAAAAATGAATTAAATTGAGTTGAATTGATAAATAACAGGTTGTTTCATCATGCAAAATAGATTTTGGATTTAAAATTCAATCAAGCTGCTTTATTTTGGGGCTTTGGTAGGGCGGGTCATTTTTGACCCGTAGGACAAGGGGAGTAAACAGAATATTAAGATCGCACAAGGGTTTTAAGAAAAACAAAATGAAGACTTTGGAGTGGCCTAGTCAAAGTTCTGACCTGAATCCGATTGAGATATTGTAGCATCACCTTAAAAAGGTGGTTCATACTCGAAAACTCTCCAATGTAGCTGAATTACAACAATTGTGCAAAGATAAGTGGGCCAAAATTCCTCCACAGCACTGTAAAAGACTCATTGCCAGTTATCAAAAATGCTTGATTGCAGTTGTTGCTGCTAAGGGTGGCCCAACGAGTTATTAGGTGTAGGGGGCAATCACTTTTTCACACAGGGCCTTGTAGGTTTGTATTTTTGTTTCACTTAATAATAAACACCTTCATTTAAAAACTGCATTTTGTGTTAACTTGTGTTATCTTTGTCTAATATTTAAATTTGTTTGATGATCTGAAACATTTAAGTGTGACAAACATACAAGAAAATGAGAAATCAGAAAGGGGGCAAACACTTTTTTACACCACTGTATGATTGCCTATTTTAATGAAAGCAACAAGGTGCTGATGCCTCAGTGCCAGAGCCTTGACAGAGGTATGCATTCTCGAATCATCATCAAAATGTTATAGGTTCCTCTCTAGCCCAAGGACCACCTCTGGCAAAAATTTCATCCAAATCCATCCAGTAGTTTTGGACTATTCTTGCTAAAACACTATGAGAAGATAAGAGTCTTGGCGGAGGTATGCATTCTCGGATCATCACCAAAATATTATGGGTTCCTCTCTAACCCAAGGACCACCTCTGATAAAAAATTTTCATCCAAATCCATCCAGTAGTTTTGGAATACACACATGTGCAGTGAAAATAATCTGTGGTTCACATGCCTGTACTGTTGGTGGCAGCCAAGAGCCGCCAAACTGATTTGAACAGCTGCAATCCAAACACAAAAGAAGAGCACAAAATTGCAGATGCAATGGAGGTACATGAATACAAGACAATGATGATGAACAGGAGCTTTTCCTGTTTAGTAGCAGAAGAAGAAAACAGACGGGCAAAAAGATGGACATTTGTTCACCCAGTATTGGCTGATTGCTCAGTACTTTCCTCTGGTAGGAGTTTCCGGGCACATGCACAGTTCACTGCACATTTCACACTCTTCACATTTGCAGGCGAGGAATGTTGGGACTTAGAGTTTTTACCGAGTTTTTAACGAGTTTTACCTCGTCCTTCCTCTGCAAAACTAAATAGCAAAACCAGTGTGAAAACAATCGATGTGATGAATAAATGATGTAATTGCTGAATACGTTTTTTTTTTTCAGTAACCGCTATAACGGTTAAGCTCCACGAGCTGTAAAAAAAAGTGCTGTGTTGTGCTGTAAAAAAAGTTGCACTGCCGCCTCTAGTGGCATGGCATAGTTATTACAATACCTTTTCCCCCGGCTTCATTAACATTAAAGGTGAGTTAAATTTGTGTTTATTTTAAAAACAAAGCCTTATCTCAGAATTCTGGCAAATTAAAAGTCGAGAAAATATGGTGATACAATGATACAAGCCTTTCGTTCCACTTAATTTTGACTGGTCGAGCTGAAACAGAGAGGCAGACAGACGGACAGACAGACAGACAGACAGACAGACAGACACACATGCACCCCCCCCCCCCACACACACACACACGTTTGGCTGCAGGTTTTGCATCAGTGTTGCCCATTTGTCAGTAAATATTTAAATAAAAATTATTTATTTTGTTATTTGGACATTTTTGCGCACAGCGGTGTTATGTATGAGAAAAGGAGTCATAGTCTCTGTTGTCATGCAGCCAACCAGCAACACTTTATTGAGAACACAGAACTATATATACAGAACAACCGTGCCCGCCTAACATCACGTTAGGAGCGGGTACGACAACACACACACACACCACACAACATTCCCCTCCCCCTTACAAAAGTGTAAAACCACACACACAATAGAGACCCTCCCCAATTTAGGACCCGAATCATACACTCAGGAAATAGGGAACCATGAACTGTAATAAAATAGCAGATCGCATTTGCACAAAAAATAACTCAAATTGGACCATGTTTCTAAAATAAGTAAAATAATCCCATATCATACAGATTCACATGCACACCAGTGGAATATATACATATTTACATCAACAGTGTTTATGTGACACCAATGTCCATTGTCAGCCAGAGGTAAAACTGGCCCGGGGGTCCAGGGCAGCCACAAAGCAAGCATGCCCCTGGCTGCTGAAGATAAGACTGGCTCTGAGGCCCCGGGCAGCCCGATGGCATGTATGCCCCTGGCTGCCATCTGCCTCCGGGATCAAAACCGACCTGTCCTGCAAAAATGTCTCCTCTCACCACTGACTGCCACACCCCTCGGGACCCGCAGTGCTGCTGTCCGGCACGCCGTCCCTCCATGCTCGTCGGTCCGCTCCCGACCGCTTTCCACACCACTGCAGCTGTCATCATTGACCCAAACACTCCGGCCCCCTGTGGCCGCACACCAGAGAAAACTGAAGCTCGCTCGTCGATGCTACTCACTGCCTCGGGTGCCTCACCGTAACGCCCAGCACCCTCGTCCAGGGCGCATTGAGCTCCGGCACTGAGACCCTGCCTGACCTCCACGGTGCACGGCTGTCACTGCTCTCTCCTGGGGCTCCCAGCGCTAGTCCTGCCGACGTCACTCACTGACCCAGGCACCTCGCTGCCTCTCTCAGCACCCTCATCCCAGGCGCTCTGCTCCACCATCTCCATTCCCGGCTGTAGCTGCTCTCTCCTGGGGCTCTCAGCTTCGCTGTCATCGGCATCACTCTCTGACCTAGACGCTTTGTCGTTGCTCTCATTGCCCTCGTCCCAGGTGCTCCCCTGCATTGTCTCCATGCCCGGCTGTAGCTGCTCTTCCCTGCTTCCCTGGGGCTCTCAGTGTCACTCCCGTCTGCATCACTCTGCGATCCAGGCACTTCGTCGCTGCTCTCAGCACCCTCGTCCCCAGGGCTCCGCTGCATCATCTCCATGCCCGGCTGTCACTGCTCTCTCCTGGGGTTCTCAGCCTGCATGTTTCCGCTCTCCCACTGCCCAGCCTTCACCTGTGGGGATGACTCCTGTCGCTGCACTCTGTCACTGTTCCCCGTGTGCCATTATGCGGCGCACGAGGGAAGGAATGAAAAACCCAATAGCGAGAATAGAATGTGCCATTTATTAACATAAACTTCCACTAAGATAACAAGTCCAGTCGACCACAAAAGTACAGGGAATGGAAATGATGGAAAGAGGCCCCCAAACATGCAGGAACGCCACCCGGATGCTCTATAGCCCAGGGGGGAATTGAAGCTGTCGGCACAAGGAGAAAGGCAAACACACTGCACGGTGGCGCAGTGGTTAGCACTGTGGCAGCACAGTTTTACCCTCGGCCGGGGGATCGCGGGGACTGTGAGATCGTGGGTTCAATCCCTGCCCCGGCCAACAGTGATCTGTGTGGAGTTTACATGTTCTCCCCGTGTTTGCGTGGGTTTACTCTGGGATTTCTCCGGTTTCCTCCCACATGCCAAAAACATGCAGGTTAGGGAGTTAAGGGGCACTTGCACACGCAGCGACCGGCAGCTGGTGGTTTGTCACCAGACTGCAAAACAAATCTACCTACGGGTACAAAATAAGTAATAACCCCCCCCCCCCCACTAAACTTGCGGGACTGGAGCAATCCGGGCTGTCCATGCATTCTGGAGGATGAGGAAGAAAAGCAGAGTCAGCCGTAACACCAAGAGATTAACCGAACTTAAAGTGACTGGCTGAATAACATGTCGGTAGTGAGAAACCAAACGTGGAGAACTAGCTGCCGCATATGGAGTTGAATGCTCCGACAATCTCTTTCCACAAACGCAGCAAATAAATAATCCTGATGCTAATGAAGAAAGAGATTGCCGGTGTGAGGAAGCGTGGGTTGAACATAATTGAACCTGGTGTGTAAGAGAGCATGTATGAGCGTGTGAATGGAAATGAATGGAGTGTGTGCATGTGTGTGTGTGTGTGTATGTGTGTGAACAACCGTAATGAAGCACAGCTGATGGCACTTGACAGGAGGAGGGGGTGTGCCCGAGCTGTCAGGGAGCGAAAGACCCAAACAGCTCCCTGACATGCCTGATGGGAAATAGGGCAAGAAATAACAATAAGTTAGAACTGGGTTTGGAACAACCCCAGGGGTGGAGACCAGACACCCCAGTACCATCAGCCACAAAACAAAAAGAAAAGAAAAGAAAAAGTACACCTCAAAGGACCCCCCCCCCCCCAGCAACAACAATTACGCAGGGTGGGAGGTGGGGGAAAACCGGTTAGGAGGGAAGCAACTGGTGAAAAAACACAACAAATAATAAGCAAATAATGAGCAAACCTCTCCTAACAACCCCCCCCCCCCCCCCCCACCTGGGACACTAACCCCCCCCTCCCCAGCAGTCCAAAGTTCAGGGGGTCAGCCAGAGTCCCAGGCCCCCAGTATGGCAAGGCGTGACTGGTCAGGTGGCCCGTCCAAGTCCCAGGTTCAGTAGGCAGCCCGCAACATAGCGTCCGGCGGCCTGCCCGGGCCGATGGGCCACCCAGCCCGAAGGCCAAGTCTTTCGGGTGGCCGACCAGCGTGGTGAAGCTACCAGAACTGGAGGAGAAGGCGGAGAGGCAGCCTACACACTTGGGAGCCTCAGTGGCCAAACCAAGGGACAGAAACCCCCTGCAATCCGAAGCTTGGAGCAGGGGAACCGTAGCATCCGCAATGGTCTCGGTCTGGGACGTAGCTGCACCCGCGACGGTTCCGGTCTGGAACATGGCTGCACTTGCGGTGGACCCCAGCTGGAGCTCTGCTGCGCCGACAGTGGACCCCGGCTGGGGCTCTGCCGCGTCAATGGTGGACCCCAGCTGGGGCTCTGTTGCACCCATGGTGGGGTCCGGCTGGGGTACCGTCACACTAACGGTGGTCCCCATTGGGGACCTCGTTGCTCCCATGGTGGCCTCCCCAGCAAGGGAGGTGAGGCTCCCCACGGCCCTTGGCGCTGGACCCCGATCCTCGGTGGCCTCTGGCGGGATCAGCTGCTCTCCGGTGACCCTGGCGGAGGGCTCCGAGCCCGGAGGGAGAGAAAGAAAGACTGGGTCAGGGTCGCAGGCAGCGACAGAGCCCAGTGAGGCAGCCCTGAGGGCTACTTCAAGCTGCCCCGGGCCTTCCTCACCACGAGTCGGGCAGTGTGACTTTGACATTAACATGACTGACATAATGGAGCACACTTGCCTGAACTCGGGCTCCACCACCGTCCAGGACTCCGGCGATTTAGGGTGCGTGGTACTGTCGATCTACTCGGTGCTGTACCCCCGTCGACCTCCTCTGGGACCGCTAGCCCCGCGTCGTCGTCCGTAGGCAACTCAAGTAGCAGCAGCTCCTTTCTGGTGACCCTAGGGAGGAGCTCGAAGGGGATAGGAGAGGAGGAACTGTTAGGGTTACAGGCAGAGCCCGGCGAGGGGATTCCAGATGCGGCCAAGAGCCGCACCCGACTCTCCTCCCCAAGAGCCAGACAAGATCTCTCAATCATTGACAACTGAACTACAGGAGAGATTTCTTGCCTGTGCTCAAGCTCTATCGCCATCCAGAACTCCGGCGATGCTGACGATGATAGTCGGGGACACGTCGGCTGGAAGTCTGGTCCGGGGGATGACTCTGCTGTGGTGGCCCCCACAGCAGGCATGATGGTGGTTGCAGTCATGGTATTCCCGTGTGCCGTCCTCCACGCCTCTGGCTCCTCTGGTATGGTGGCAGCGGATGACCTCACCGCTGGCCCAGGGACTGGACCTCCCTGGGCCTCTGGCTCCTCTCCCCTCGAGCGACCTGGATCCGGAACCGGTGGGCTCGTAGGGGCACACAGAAAGGAGTAGGTGAGGTCAGGTGTGAGAATATTTGCCGCTGGGGCGGAGCACTCAGGGGACTGCACACCCCGAGTTTCCTCGCCAGGAGGCAGGTAAAATTGTTCATCAACCATGAACGTTAAATGAGAAAAAACTTGCTTGTTCTCCTGGCACTGGATGTCCCCCGTGGCCTCCAAAGAGTCTTCTCTCCCCTCCTGGCATTCCTCATTGAGCTGCAGCTCCCCCTCTCTCAGGAAAAGTTCCTTTAGTCTCCCGGTCATCTCCGGGAGTAGCTACAGCTTCACCTCCAGGATGAGATCCATCTCAGCCAGAAGAGCCCGCCTACGTTCCTCTAGTTCCTCCCATGATGGAGCAGAGTATGGCTCGGAGCGGGGAGACAGAACTGTAGTCGGCAGGGCTGGACGCTTCTTACGATGGGGATTCTTCCTCCTCCTCTTCACGGGTGACTCGGGAACCAGATAATCCAGGATGCGGAGCACTGCGCTGGGCAGCAGGTCACCCATGCAGAGAAGCTCCGCATCTTCTGGAGAAACAAGTGGAGTGGCCACGAGGAGCTCGAGTACTGGGAGATCCTCAGCCGATTCCTCACATGGCACAGGGAAGATGTCCCAGAGGATCTCCATTGCCTTGGGATGGTCCCAGAGGCTATCTTGCTCCATAACCCTACTCGTGGTATCTCGAGCCTGCCGAACAGTCAGGAAGGAACAGGGCCTCTGTGTCCATGAGAAGATCTCCTCCAAGAAACACAGCAACTGCAGCTCCCGCTCCGACTCCCTCTCTGTCTGAACCACCATGTTGACACTCCGGGAGGAAGGAAAAAAAGCGTGGAAAGAAAAAGAAAAACACACTTCTATTCCGCTGGGTTTTTTCTGTATGGTTGGAGCATTCTGTCACTGTTCCCCGTGTGCCATTATACTGCGCACAAGGGAAGGAATGAAAAACCCAATAGCGAGAGTGGAACGTGCCATTTATTAACACAAACTTCCACAAAGATGACAAGTCCAGTCGACCACAAAAATACAGGGAATGGAAATGATGGAAAGAGTCCCCCAAACATGTAGGAATGCCACCCGGATGCTCTATAGCCCAGGGGGGGAATTACCTAGTGCCACAGGGCAGCTGCCTGCACAAGGAGAAAGGCAAACATTAAACATACGGGACTGGAGCAATCCGGGCTGTCCATGCAGTCTGGAGGATGAGGAAGAAAAGCAGAGTCAGCCGTAACACCAAGGGATTAACCAAACTTAAAGTGACTGGCTGAATAACATGTCGGTAGTGAGAAACCAAACGTGGAGAACTAGCTGCCGCGTATGGAGGTGAATGCTCCGACAATCTCTTTCCACAAACGCAGCGAATAAATAACCCTGATGCTAATGAGGAAAGAGATTGCTGGTGTGAGGAAGCGTGGGTTGAACATAATTGAACCTGGTGTGTGAGAGAGCATGGATGAGCGTATGAATGGGAATGAATGGAGTGTGTGCCTGTGTGTGTGTGTGTGTGTGTGTGTGTGTGTGTGTGTGTGAACAACCGTCATAAAGCACAACTGATGGCACTTGACAGGAGGAAGGGGCGTGCCCAAGCTGTCAGGGAGCGAAGGACCCAAACAGCTCCCTGACATGCCTGATGGGAAATAGGGCAAGAAATAACATTAAGTCAGAACTGGGTTTGGAACAACCAAACCCAGATTCATGACACACTCCCTCTCCGCTGTCGTCGCTCACCACGCCGTCAAATTCACCAGTGCTACGGTCCTGTACTATGCTGTGCTCCTTGGCTGGCCCACCGTCTTCAGTGACTGGGGACTCCTCCACTCACAGCCCCGGTCCCACCTCGATGCCTAGCTTGTAGCCTGAAACTTGCTTTTGGTGCGCAGTTAGCTTTGTGGCTAACTTGCCCATAGACACTGAGTGGGCCGGTAGCTTCTCCGAGCTAAAAAGCCTAGGTCCATTTGATGCCAACACTCCCGCAACCCACAGCTTAGTGGTCCTCATCTGCTCAGCAAAGTACTCAACCAGCCGCTTGACAGCATCCGCATAACACTCTGTTTCACCCAATGTACTGAGAATTCTTCGGCCTTCCGCGCTAAGATGGTCAGCCAGAAGTGCTTGTCTTCATCTCCCGTTGAGTCTACTTAGGCCCAGCGCCCTGATGTAATCCTCGAACATGGCCACCCACTTAGGCCACAGGATCACTGGTTCTCCCGTGTACTCCGGAAAGGGTAGTAGGGAAGGAGGTAGCCCATACGCTCCCATGGTTTATTCTCGTCGCCAAAATGTTATGTATGAGAAAAGGAGTCAGCGTCTCTCTTGTCATGCAGCCAACCAACAACACTTTATTGAGAACACAGAACTATATATACAGAACAACCGTGCCAGCCTGACGTCACGTTAGGGGCGGGTACGGCAACACACACACACCACACAACAGGTGGGACACCGGTGTTGGCCAGTTAATGGGAGTCTTGGCTGTTGGTTTACCCGTGTGCCAGTGATGTCATTGCGGCACCACAGGTCCCCGGCAGCAAGTCCCAGCAGGATCCCCCTCCCCCGCGCACCTCGTGTTCTCTATGGTGAATGTATTCATTAGACCTACCCAACTTTATGGTATATATTTTGACTGAGCAGCTCCATACTCTTGGATGCAAACCCTGGTAACCTCAGCAGCAAAATACTTCTAAAATCTTTGTTTGCGAACCGTTGTGGTGACTGACAGGTCGTGGTGCTGTGTTATCCATTCAGCGTGGTTGTGATGCCGTATATTGTAAAATCAGCATGGTCGTGATGCGACGTATTCTCTAACGAGCATGGAGTCAATCTGAAACCCCGCCCACACTTCTTGAAGCCAGGGGGGTGAAGACAGAGCGGTTACACAGCAGTGGTTAAACTTTTATTGAAAAAAATTACATATTTTGACTGAGTGACTCCATATTCGGGGATGCACACCCTCGTAGCTTCAGCAAAGGCCGTTTAAAATCTTAGGTCAGTGTGACAAATGGTTTGAGAGATATATGAGGAACACACACACAAACAGACAGAGATACCTTGATTTTATAGATAGATGATCTGAAACATTTGTGTGACAAGCATACAAAAAAAAAAAGAGAAATGAGGAAGGGGCAAACACTTTTTCACACCACTGTATGTTACAGACTCTTTTTTCTCTCTTGTCCTGTCAAGCAGCTAGGTGAGCAGAACCGAAATCTGCTTCCCTTATTGTGCCAAACAGATTTACTTTGCCAAAAGGAGCTTTATATAGTACGTATGTACTGTATATTATTTATAAACTCCTCTTGTAATAGCTTTAAATACTTTACTTAAATTGTTTTACCTGACGGGAGAATGAGGAAAGGAGGGGTGGGGAGGGGGAAAGAAAAGGGAGAGTAACAAACAGAGAAGGCTAACACAACTGAAACAAGACAGACTGTTTCTTCTACTAAGAAGATCTCATCACAAATCTGGTATCTGCACCTGTTAAAGAAGAGACATATGTGTGTGTGCATGTGTGTGCGTGTGTATGAGAGCGTGTGCATAGCAAGTGTGTGCATGTGAGTGGTTTGCCAGGAAACATATAAAGAGGGCAGCAGGCCATAGCAACACCCTCCCCCCTTGGAAACCCCGAGCAAGCAAGACAGTGCCACCAAACCCCACAGAGTGCAGATGTCCCGAGACCAACAAGCCCCGGGCCAATCAGGCATCTACCCCAGGAGGGATGGCCGAGGGGGGCCAGGCTGCCAAGCAGCCGACGTGGTGCACCCCCGCCCCCAGACCGGCCAGCCCCTGCTGCAGGGCCAACACCAGCCCCCGGGCCCCAGATGCCGGAAGGACAGTGACCCCCCTCAGGCCGGGGACCGGCTCGCGCCCCTGGTGTAAGCCCCCCAGACATCCCCACAGTGGGCCTAACCCACCCCTGCACCACAGACACACACCCCAGAACCCCCACATCCCGTCGCCAAAGGAAGGCGGCAGCAAGGCACTGGAGCCTCATGAGGGGCCAGCCCCCCCAATCCAAGGGAGTCCATGTGGCCAGAAGGTGCCAGGAGGCACCACCCCCTCAGTCCAGCACCCCCGACCAGCACACACACTCATTCCCATGCACTCACGCCCTCATGCTCTCGTACACACCCACTCACACCCACAGACACTCACATGCATCCACTCACTCTCACTCTTCCTCGCCCGCATACAATTCCACACTCGCACTTCCACACCCAGACCCACCCACTCTCTCCCACTTCCATACCCGCTCAATCTCGCGCCCACTCCCACTTGTCCTCACAGTCACCCACACCCACCCACGCTAACCCACACACACACTCTCACTCGCCCGCCGACTCACTCACATCTACTCGTGCTCTCCCCCACACACTCACCCACACTCATTCACCCTTATCACTTGGGGCAGCCGCTTTGCAGGTGCAGTGGGCATGAACACGCACCAACGCCCGGCAGCGGCTGGGGGGACCATCGGCGTGGACCAGCAGCTACACCCTGCCAACCCACCAGGGCAGCTGCGGCCACAGAAGCAGACCATCCCACCAGCGCTCACCAGGAGTGACGATCAACGGACCACCACAAGTGCTCCAAGACACCACCTGACACGTAAAATGACACACAAATCCAACCCAGCACCACCATCACCATCTCCACTCATCACTCCCTCGCTCTCACTCACTCACTCACTCACTCACTCACTCACTCACTCACTCACTCACTCACTCACTCACTCACTCACTCCCTTGTTCCCACCCATTCATTCTGCAGCACCCAGGGATGATGACAGCATGACAGGCCCCAGGTCACCAGCCCGGGCAGAAGGAGGGCAGCAGGTGTGGGGGAAGACCCCCCCCATGCCCGAGTCATGATGAATGAGTGTTAGTTGTGTGGTGTTATTGTGTGCAAGTGTGTGAACTACCAAAGTGCAGTTAAAATTATGGGGACAGTATATTAGGGCACCGTTAGCCACTGCTATGGGCAGCGGGGCTCCCATCCCCTAGGCCCTCAGTGTTTACAGTGCAGTTAAAATTGAGGTGAGTGTGGCCCCACTGCGCAGTAGACAGAGGGATCCTCTTCACTGACACAGTTTGGCACACCCCCTCCCCAAAACCCTAAGTGTATCCAATAAGATGTACCCTAAGTGTATCCAATAAGATGTGCAAGCAGAGTTCCTTTTGTGGATTCACATATAAATACATGATTAATCTTGTGGTTAAACTGGCTGGATTTAAGTGGCATTAAAAGCAAATCACACAGGATGATCAAAATAAAAATTGCAGTCTGGCTTTCTTGGAAATATTTGAATCATGTTTACGAACCCTGCCACAGGGGGTGCACAAGCCAGTGTACTCCTAGTGCTGGCCCCAAGCCCGGGTAAATGGGGAGGGTTGTGTCAAGAAGGGCATCCGACGTAAAACCTTTGCAAAATCAAACATGCAGATCATGACAAATGAGACTTTCATACTGGATTGGTCGAGGCCTGGGTTAACAATGACCACCACCGGTGCTGTTAACCGACAGGGTGCTGGTAGAAATTGGGCTGCTGTTGGTCGAAGATCGAGGAGGAGGAGAGGAGGAAGATGTGTTAGGAGGAAGAGAGAGAAAAGGAAAAGTAGAAGTGTGACGTTAAAAGTGGGGACTATGACTGGTAAAGGCAGCGAGTTAGCTGATATGATGGAGAGAAGAAAGGTAGCTATATTGTGTGTTCAAGAAACCAGATGGAAGGGAAGCAAGGCTAGGAGCATTGGAGGTGGGTTTAAACTGTTCTACCATGGTGTAGATAGGAAGAGAAATGGAGTAGGAGTAATCTTGAAGGAAGAGTATGTGAAGAGTGTTCAGGAGGTAAAGACGGAGTCAGACGGAATCATGAGTTTGAAGCTAGAAGTCGAAGGTGTGATGTTGAATGTTGTCAGTGTGTATGCCCCACAAGTTGGATGTCAGGTAGAAGAGAAAGAGGAATTCTGGACTAAGTTGGATGAAGTGGTAGAGTGTATTCCCAGGGGTGGGGGGGGTGGGGGAGTGGTGATTGGAGCAGACTTTAATGGACATGCAGGTGAAGGGAACAGAGGTGATGAGGGGGTCCTGGGTAAGTATGGTCTTAGGGAGAGAGATGTGGAAGGACAGATGGTTGTGGATTTTGCTAAAAGGATGGAAATGGCTGTGGTGAACACATACTTCAAGAAGAGAGAGGAACATAAGGTGACTTACAAGAGTGGAGGAAGGTGCACTCAGGTGGACTAGATCTTATACAGAAGGAGAAATCTGAAAGAGATGGGAGACTGCAAGGTGGTGGCAGGGGAGAATGTAGCTAGACAGCATCAGATGGTAATCTGCAGGATGACTTTGGAAAGCAAGAACAGGAAGAGAGGGAAGGCAGAGCCAAAGATTAAGTGGGGCAAGTTACAGTAGAAGGAAGGTCGCACAGAGTTCAGGAAGGAGTTGATACAGCCCTGGGTGGTAGGGAAGAATTACCAGATGACTGAGAAAGTACAGCAAAAGTATTGAGGGAAATGAGTAGAAAGATATGTGGTGTATCTAGTGAAGCGAGGATGAAAGACAAGAAGGCTTGGTGGTAGAATGAGGAGGTACAGGAAAGTAGCCAAAGGAAGAGGTTAGCAAAGAAAAGGTGAGATAGCCAGGGAGATGAAGAAAGTATACAGGAGTATTTGGAATCTAGGCGCATGGCAAAGAGAGAGGTGGCAAAGGCAAAGGATAAGGCATAGTGAGTTGTATGACAGGCTGGACACTAAGGAAGGAGAAAAGGACTTGTATCAACTGACTAGACAGAAAGATCGAGCTGGAAAGGATGTACAGCAGGTTAGGTTGATTAAGGACAGAAATGGTAATGTATCAACAAATGACGAGAGGGTGTTGAGAAGGTGGAAGGAGTATTTTAAAGAGCTTATAAATAAATAAAATGAGAGCGAGAGGAGGATGGATGAAGGAAAGATGGTGAACAAGGAAGTGCCGAGGATTAGCAAGGCAGAAATTAGGGCAGCTTTGAAGAGAATGAAGAATGGAAAGGCAGTTGGTTCAGATGACATACGTACCTGTGGAGATATGGAGATGTTTAGGAGAAATGGCAGTGGACTTTTTAACCAGATTGTTTCACACAATCTTGGAGAGTGCGAGGATGCCTGAGGAGTGGAGAAGCAGTGTTTTGGTACCAATTTTCAAGAACAAAGATGATGCTCAGAGCTGTAGCATCTACAGAGGCATAAAGTTGATCAGCCACACTATGAAGAAATAGGAAAGAGTTATTGAAGCCAGGTTAAGAGGAGAGGTGACAATCAGTGAGAAGCAGTACAATGTCATGCCAAGAATGAGTACTACAAATGCAATGTTTGCTCTAAGAGTACTGATGGAGAAGTATAGAGAAGGTCAGAAGGAGTTGCACTGTGATCTTGGTGGATCTAGAGAAAGCATATAATAGGGTGCCAAGAGAGGAAGAGTGGTCCTGTATAAGAAAGTCAGGAGTAGTAGAGAAGTATGTGAGAGTGGTGCAGGACATGTTTGTGGACAGCGAGACGCTGGCGAAGTGCGCTGTAGGAGTGACGGATGGATTCAAAGTGGGGGTGGGATTACATCGGGGATCGACTCTAAGCCCCTTCTTGTTTGCCATGATGACGAACAGGCTGACAGACGAGGTCAGGCAGGCGTCTCCATGGACCATGATGCTTGCAGACGACATTGTGATCTGCAGTGAGAGTAGAGAGCAGGTGGAAGATAACCTGGAGAAGTGGAGGTATGCTCTGGAGAAAAGAGGAATGAAAGTCAGTAGAAGCAAGACAGAATACCTGAGTGTGAATGAGAGGGATGCAGGTGCAATGGTCAAGATGGAAGGAGTAGCAGTAGTGAAAGTAGATGTGTTTAAATACCTGGAGTCAACTATCCAAAGCAATGGAAAATGCACAAGAGAGGTGAAGAAGAGAGTGCAAGCAGGGTGGAGTGGGTGGAGACGAGTGTCAGGGGTGATTTGTGACAGAAAGGTAGCAGCAAGAGTGAAAGGGAAGATTTATAAGATGGTAGTGAGACCTGCTATGATGTATGGTTTGGAGATGGTGGTGCTGACAAAAAGACAGGTGGTGGAGCTGGAGGTGGCAGAGTTGAAGATACTAAGATTTTCATTGGCAGTGACTAAGACGGACAAAATTAGGAATGAGTATACAGTGGTGTGAAAAAGTGTTTGCCTCCTTTCTGATTTTTCATTTTTTTGTATGTTTGTCACACTTAAATGTTTCAGATCATCAAACAAATTTAAATATGAGACAAAGATAACACAAGTAAACAGAAAATGGAGTTTTTAAATGAAGGTGTTTATTATAAGGGAAAACAAATCCAAACCTACAAGGCCCTGTGCGAAAAAGTGATCACCCCCTAAACCTAATAACTGGCACTCTTAGCAGCAACAACTGCAATCAAGTGTTTGCGATCTCTGGCAATGAGTCTTTTACAGTGCTGTGGAGGAATTTTGGCTCACTCATCTTTGCAGAATTTTTGTAATTCAGCCACATTGGAGGGTTTTCGAGCATGAACCACCTTTTTAAGGTGATGCTACAACATCTCAATCAGATTCAGGTCAGGACTTTGACTAGGCCACTCCAAGGTCTTCATTTTGTTTTTCTTAAGCCATTCAGAGGTGAACTTGCTGGTGTGTTCTGGATCATTGTCCTGCTGCAGATCCCAAGTACGCTTTGGTTTGAGGTCACAAACAGATGGCCAGACGTTCTCCTTCAGGATTTTTTGGTAGACAGCAGAATTAATTGTTCCATTTACCACAGCAAGTCTTCCAGGTCCTGAAGCAGCAAAACAGCCCCAGACCATCACACTGCCACCAGCATATTTTACTGTTGCTATGATGTTCCTTTTTTGAAATGTTGTGTTCCTTTTACGCCAAATGTAATGGGACACACACCTTCCAAAAAGTTCAACTTTTGTCTCGTCAGTGCATAGAGTATTTTCCCAAAAGTCTTGGGGATCATCAAGTTGTTTTCTGGCAAAACTGAGATAAGCCTTTATGTTCTTTTTTCTCAGCAGTGGTTTTCGCCTTGGAACTCTGCCACGCAGGCCATTTTTGCCCAGTCTCTTTCTTATGGTGGAGTCATGAACACTGACCTTAATTGAGGAAAATGAGACCTGCAGTTCTTTGGATGTTGTTGTGGGGTCTTTTGTGACCTCTTGGATGAGTCGTTGCTGCACTCTTGGGGTAATTTTGGTTGGCAGGCCACTCCTGGGAAGGTTCACCACTGTTCCATGTTTTCACCATTTGTGGATAATAGCTCTCACTGTGGTTCACTGGAGTCCCAGAGCTTTAGAAATGGATTTATAGCCTTTTCCAGACTGATAGAGCTCAGTTATTTTGTTTCTGAATTTCGTTGGATCGCAGCATGATATCTAGCTTTTGAGAATCTTTTGGTCTACTTCACTTTGTCAGGCAGGTCCTATTTAAATGATTTTTTGATTGAGAACAGGTGTGGCAGTAATCAGGCCTGGGTGTGGCCAGAGAAACTGAACTTTCCAAAGATGTGATAAACCACAGTCAATTTATGTTTTAATGGGGGCAATCACTTTTTCACACAGGACCTTGTAGGTTTGGATTTTTTTTTTATCCTTAATACTAAACACCTTCATTTAAAAAAATGCATTTTGTGTTTACTTGTGTTATATTTGTCTAATATTTAAATTTGTTTGATCATCTGAAACATTTAAGTGTGACAAACATACAAAAAAATGAGAAATCAGGAAGGGGGCAAACACTTTTTCACTCCACTGTATCTGAGGAACAGTTCATGTTGAGCAGTTTGGAGACAAAGTAAGAGAGGTAAGGCTGAGAGGGTTCGTACATGTGCAGAGGAGGAATAGTGGATTACAGCCGTGGACAAAATTGTTGTTACCCCTCTGTTAATGAAAGAAAAACCCACAATAGTCACAGAAATAACTTGAATCTGACAAAAGTGGTAATAAATAAAAATTCTATGAAAATTAACCAATGAAAATCAGACAGTGCTTTTGAATTGTGGTTCAACAGAATTATTTTAAAAAACAAACTCACGAAACAGGCCTGGACAAAAATGATGGTACCCTTAACTTAATATTTTGTTGCACAACCTTTTGAGGCAATCACTGCAATCAAATGATTTCTGTAACTGTCAATGAGACTTCTGCACCTCTTAGCTGGTATTTTGGCCCACTGCTCATGAGCAAACTGCTCCAGTTGTCTCAGGTTTGAAGGGTGCCTTCTCCAGATGGCATGTTTCAGCTCCTTCCACAGATGTTCAATAGGATTTAGATCAGGGCTCATAGAAGGCCACTTTAGAATAGTTCAATGTTTGGCTGTTAGCCATTCTTGGGTGTTTTTAGCTGTGTGTTTTGGGTCATTATCCTGTTGCAAGACCCATGACTTGTGACTGAGACCAAGCTGTCTGACACTGGGCAGCACATTTCTCTCTAGAATACCTTGATAGTCTTGAGATTTCATTGTACCCTGCACAGATTCAAGACACTCTGTGCCAGATGCAGCAAAGCAGCCCCAGAACATAACAGAACCTCCTCCATGTTTCACAGTAGGGACAGTGTTCTTTTCTTGGTATGGTATTTTTGTCCAGGCCTGTTTCATGAGTTTGTTTTTTAAAATCATTCTGTTGAACCACAATTCAAAAGCATTGTCTGATTTTCATTGGTTAATTTTCATAGAATTTTTATTTATTACCACTTTTGTCAGATTCAAGTTATTTCTGTAACCATTGCGGGTTTTTCTTTCATTAACAGAGGGGTACCAACAATTTTGTCCAGTGTGTATCGGACAAAGGATGTTGAAGATGGAGCTGCCAGGCAGGAGGAAAAGAGGAAGATTCATGGATGTAGTGAAGGAGGGCATGGAGAGGGTTGGTGTTACAGAGCAAGATGCAAGGGATAGGGTGAGATGGAGACAGATGATCCACTGTGGTGACCCCTAAAAGGAGCAGCTGAAAGAAGAATAATTTGAATCATGTTCACAGACATTTCTTTTAGTACCCTTTCATAGCATCAGCAAATTTCTTTTAACTCCAATTAATTTTTCAGTGGGGTTTTGTTGAATATTGCATAGTTGGAGTAAGTTGGAGGAGAAGAAAGGTAAAGGTAAATCATCTTTATTGTCATTCAATCCATACAGTCAATAATGTACAGTAGAACAAAATTACGTTTCTCTTATCTACAGTGTTAATCACATCTAGAATCGGAGGGGCTGCTGCCATGCAAGGCACCCCCACAAATTTCCCTACTCCGTTCCATTATTGCTGAGCACCAAGCTGGACGGCAGGAAGTTCCACTTTTATATGGTCTTTGGCATGACCCGGCCAGGATTTGAATCCAGGCCACCACTCCATTTTTTTTTCTTTTTTTCCCCCCCAGAAAGGAAAGTTGTTAATCTCAAATTCAGATTACTTTATTTGTCCCTTGTTGGGCAATTCCGTTTACAGTCCCAGCCATAAAGACAAACAATAACATCTGCATTCATACTCATGCCCAACATTCAGTATACAGTGAGAAACAGGGATAGAAAAAAACAATTTCTTGGCGGGGTTGAAAGCAAAGTTCAAGGTTGAAAAATGATGGATCACTTTGTGGGAGTGAAATGTCAGGAGGGTGGAAGATAATGAAACTGAATGGAAAGTTGAGAAATTGTGACGCTGGATAACTGTATTTGCATTACCCAATACATCCAGAATGATCATTCTGAGAAAGAGAAGCGAGGAACGGGGTCACAGCTGTGGAGTCTCTGTGCAGCTGCTGCATGTTTTCATCCAACTTTCTCTTCTCACTTCTACAACTTCTCTGTCCTCTAAAAATCTCAAAGACTAGCCTGGTCTTACAGCGGTAATTTATTCCTCCTTCTCCCTCTTTACTGTCATGAAGTATGTTCTGGCCTTGAAGTAGTCATTCCTCACATATTACAGTAAGTCCTCAGAGGAGTCTGCACTGGCGAGCTCTTCGAGTCTTAAAGGCTTCAACAATTATGCACTCTTTCTGTACTCTCACCCAACTCCTTGACACAATTTTCAATCCAAAGTATCCTCATTTGTTACCTCCACCAAGGGAGGAAGTAATGTTTTTGTGGCGTTGGTTTGTCTGTTAGCAACATAACTGTCATGTATTGCTCTTTCTGAGCAGAGAGACAAACCCACGTGCTGGATGATGCTGTGCATTTATTAAACAGAAAAAACACAAAGTCCAAAAAGTGCTGACAAATACAAAAAAATACAACACAAGAAAAACTTGCAGACAGGAGCTCTCCTGAGCCAGCGTGACTCTGGAGGAGACGAGGAGCAGATCAGCATAATGGCGAGCTCTTCTCGAGTCTTAAAGGCTTCAAGGGAATTATGCACTCTTTCTGTACTCTCACCCAAGTCCTTGACACAATTTTCTATTCAAAGTATCCTCATTTGTTACCTCCACCAAGCAACCTCGGTGGCTCCGGGCTGGGCCAGCGTTACACCTGCAGTGGCCACTGGGCTGGGATGTGGCACCCATAGCGGCCCCGCACTGGAGCGCAGCACCCACTTTGGGCTAATGCTAGTGCGCAGCCCCCATGAGGGACCCCTGCCTGGAGGCAGCGTCCACAGGGAGCTGGATGGTGAAGAGGGAACCCAGATGATGGCCTCTGGCAGGGAATGAGCTTCACCCACGGAGGACCCGGCCTGGGCCATAACTGCACCTGCGGAGGTCCCGGGCTGGAACAAGACACACGAGATAAACTGGGCTCTGAGTGACCTCCAGCGGCGAACCTGGATCTATGGAGGCATCTGGCGGTGTAGGATTCTCTCCGGCAACCCTGGGAGAGAGCTCAGACAGAGAACGAAGAGAAAGGGGGTCAGGGTCACTGGCAGCGGCGGAGCCCAGCGAGGCAAGCTCAGGTGCAGTGGGTGGCTGCACCTGGCCCCCCTCACGAACAGCCAGGCAAGATTGCTCCAAAACTGAGAGAAGGAAGACAAAAGAGATCACTTGCCTGAGCTCGAGTTCCACTGCTGTCCAGGACTCCAACGATCCAGGTGACGATGATGACTCGGGCTCGGTCCTCAGGAGGTCCATCTCAGGCTCCCACTCTGCAGGCGTGATGGTCGTTGCAGTTATTCTGCCCCCAGATGAAATAATCCCTGCTGGTGGCTCTTCCAGCGTGGCAGCTGGGGGTCGGCTCTGTGCCGACCCTGGGTTTGGATCCTCCAAGGCCACGGGCTCCTCCATCATCCGGAGGCTCGGTTCTGGGGCCGGCGGACACTCAGGAAAAAATGGGGGAGACATGGAGAGGATAGGTGAGGAGAGATTTGCTGCTCCAGGGGGTGAGAGCTCAGGGAACTGCAAACCCTGAGCCTCATCACCGGGAGTCAGACCAGACGCAATATCATTAATAGGAGGAGAAATAAATGACACTTGCCTATCATCCCGGTGAACGATGTTCACTGCAGCAGCAAGTGGGCAGTCATCTCTCTCCGTGTCTACGGTGAATCTGGGTCCCCTAGTGGACAATGGGGGAGCCGTCTCCGTAGAGGCGGAGGTGAGCGGAACTGGGAAGGGCATAGCCAAACTCTCAGAAGTGGGAGAACTCACTGAGGAGACGGGATAAAAAACAGCAGGGAAGGAGGAGGAGAAGACTGGTGGAATGGCCGGTGAAAGAGAATTTGAAGGAAGAACTGCTGCAGGATTTGTCTGCCTCAATGCTGGAAATACTGCAGGCTGAGAGGAAAAGGCATTTCTTCGGCAGTCCAGAGCTGGGTGACGCTGGCCTTGCGGGGTAGACAGAAGAGGAACAGGCGCTGGAGGCAGGTGAGGAGTAGAGGCAATGGAGCCCCGGGAGCGCCTCCCCTTCAGCACGTAACCAGGCTTCCCCCAGGAAATCTTGGTCCTCCCGCTGTTCTCGCTCTGCAGCACAGCCACCTGAGAAATCCTCTCTCTTCCCTCAGCGCATTCCATAAGCTGAGGGCACCGGTGAGCTGCTGCCACCGTGAGCATCATATACCACAGCGCGTCCTCTGAAGAGGAATAAGTGCGTGCTGTAGAGAAAAGACTGTCAATCTCCATAAGGGCGCAGCAGCGCTCCCACCCGAGGCACATCAGACAACTACAGTGGGGAAAAAAAAAAGTATTTAGTCAGCCACCAGTTGTGAAAGTTCTCCCACTTAAAAGAGAGGTCATGCATCATGGCCTTCACCGAATCTTGGCTTACTGCGCATGACCGAGACGCAGACCTGTGGATTGACGGCTTTGGAGCCCCGCTGCGCTCGGATCGGCAGGAAGAGGTAACGGGGAAACGTCAGGGGGGCGGTGTATGTTTATACATTAATAAGCAGTACTGCACATCTGTCACGGTCAGAGAGCGCATCTGTACACCCGATGTGGAGCTGCTGTCTGTGTCACTACGCCCCTTTTATTTGCCTCGTGAGTTCCCCCAACTTTTCATCACAATTGTGTACATTCACCCAAGGGCAGATGCTGACTCCGCCTGCAGCACAATCTTTGATGTGATCCAGCAGCTGCAATCAATTTCTCCAGAGGTGCTAAACTTCATTCTTGGGGATTTTAACCATGTTTCTTTAAAGAAGACACTTAAAAACTTTTATCAGTATGTCTCCTGCCCAACCAGGCAAAAAAAGACATTGGACCTGTGCTATGGATCCATTGAGAGGGCCTATAAATCACTTCCCCTTCCTCCTTTAGGATCCTCAGATCACAACTGTGTACATTTGCTGCCCACATATAAAACTGCTCTCAGAAGAGGCAAGGTGGAGATGAGAGACATTGATGTGTGGACAGAGGATTCAGTGCACAGCCTCCAGAAATGCTTTGACTGTACAGACTGGGAGATGTTCACACTGGCCTGCGGGGATGATTTGGACTCTTTGGTGGATGTCACATGCTCATACATGGCTTTCTGTAAAAATAAGATCGTTCCACGTAAATGTGTCAAAATATATCCCAACAACAAACCATGGGTTACAAAATCAGTTAAATCCTGCTTACAGAGGAAAGCACTTGCCTTTAAACAGGGGTCTGTTTCTGAGCTACAGGTTGCCACAAAAGAGCAGAAATCCGAAATTTTAAGAGCAAAACAGAATTATAAATCAGAACTGGAAAGCAAGATGGCAACAAAGAAACTTGGGTCAGCCTGGGCCAGTATGAAAACTATTGCAGGCCTTCAGATCACAGAGTGCAGTAATCGTGTGTTTTTAGATGGTTTTAATTCAGACACAGAGCTGGCTAATGCTCTTAATTGTTTTTATGGTCGTTTTGACGCCTTTGATTTTAGCACAGAAACCCAAGACTTGAAACAAAAACTCAAAGACAATCAGCACTTTAATATTGAGGTGCAGGATGTTAAAAGGGAGTTTTGTGCTGTAAAAGTGAACAAAAGTCAGGGCCCTGATAATATATGTGGGCGCTTGGTAAAGTCCTGTGCACATGAACTGAGTCCTATATTTCATTACATTTTCAATAAGTCCTTACAGCCACAACATGTGCCTAAGATCTGGAAAGAAGCCGTGGTTGTTCCCGTTCTAAAATCCAGCTGTCCTAAAACGGTAAACGACTTTAGACCAGTTGCTTTGACTTCAATTTTAATGAAAATTTTTGAAAAACTGGTCAGATGTGAGGTCCTAAAGCAGACTGAGCATGCATTGGATCCTCTGCAGTTTGCCTATAGGCCTCACAGAGGAGTGGAGGATGCCACTGTCACTCTGTTTAACATGCTTTTTAAACATCCGGATTTTAATGGGACACACGCCAGGCTTTTATTTGTGGACTTTTCCTCCGCCTTTAATACAATCCAACCTCATATCTTAGCTGAAAGGCTCCTGCTGTGGAGAATGTGTGGAAGGATGAGACTGAGTTTATTCCTCAGGTTCAGCTTTATTCACAATCACATACTCCAACAATTTCAAAGCCAGAAAAAGAGGATGAATCATCTCACATCTGTCTTTTATACCCCGGACATCAAAACTGCAGTCACATGGTGTTTAATCAAACATACAGTCACATGGTACTTAATCCCAGTCACAATGTAACTCCTCTGATCTTCACACCATCGTCCTTTAGTCTCCGGTGGTCCGGAAATCTCTCCAGGTCATCTCCTTGAAACAAAGGCCAAATCTCACACTCTCCCGTTACCTCTAGGAGGCTCAGTCCCTTTGTTCCCTGAGACGTGCAGCACACAATAAACACACAGCAATATATTTGTGGAGCATATGTAACCAACAACCTCATATCTTAGCTGAAAGGCTCCTGCAATAATTTGATTTGAGCAATAATCTGGTGGGTTGGATTCTGGGTTTCTTAACCAACAGGACGCAGAGAGTAAGGGTCAATGGTACATTGTCTGACCTAAAGTGCTCTTCTACTGGCTCTCCTCAGGGGTGTGTGTTGTCACCACTACTCTTCATCCTGTACACAAACATGTGTCGGAGCAGACATGACAGACATCTCATAAAGTATGCTGATGATTCAGTTATTGTCAGTCTCCTCCAGGATGGTGAGAGTGGCCACGGCCCAGTAGTTGATGAGTTTGTTCACTGGTGTGAGGATTCCTACCTGCAGCTGAATACGACGAAAACTAAAGACATGATTATTGACTTTAGGAGGAAAACTCCCAGGCACAAAGTCACCGTACTAAAAGGCCAGACCACCGAATGTGTACAATCCTACAAATATCTTGGGACGATTATTGATAGTAATTTAAAGTTTGAGGAGAACTGTGAAAGGGTGTGCAAAAAGGGTCAGCAACATTTGCATTGCTTGAGAAAACTTGCACGCTTCCAAATTGACCGAACCATAATGACAATGTTTTATTGGGCTTTTATTGAATCCGTTTTATCCTTTTCTTTAGTGTCATGGTTTGGTCAGATAAAACTGAAACAGAGGAAATCCTTGGATCAGGTAGTTAGATGGTCCAGTCATTTGCTTGGTGAGTCACAGCTGAACCTGACATCCCTGTACACCAGACAAGTACAGAGGATGGCTACCTCCATTTTAAATGATGACTCCCACCCTTTGCACTGCAACTTTCAGCTTCTTCCCTCAAGACGGAGGTTTGCTGTCCCAAAAAGTAAAACCCAGCGCTACAAAAACAGCTTTATTCCTGCTGCTGTCAAAGAGTTGAACAAGCTGTAACAATATATTGCACATAATTTAGGTACCTATTTATTAACTCCATTTTATATTTACTTATTTTTGTAGGCTGTTACTTCATTCTAAATATTTTATTGAGTTTTAGACCTTTGAGTTTTTAACCTCTTTGACTAGTTTTTAACTTTTAATATGACTCTTCTCTCTTACCTCTGGTTTTTCTCTCATCTCTGTCTTTTTATACCCTGATTGATGGAGCCTTGAGTATTTTTATCATGTTCATAGTCAATTTCATGTGTGCCTGTGTTTGTGTCTATGTTGAATGTAATTTGTGGCTTATAAATATGGATATCACCAGACTGCAAAACAAATCTACCTACGGGTACAAATAAAGTAACCTGAACCTGAGGTCTCCAATTTTCATCATAGGTATACCTCAACTATGAGAGACAAAATGAGAAAAAAAAAATCCAGAAAATCACATTGAAGGATTTTTAATGAATTAATTGGTAAATTCTTCGGTAAAATAAGTATTTGGTCAATAACAAAAGTTCATCTCAATACTTTGTTATATACCCTTTGTTGGCAATGACAGAGGTCAAACGTTTTCTGTAAGTCTCCACAAGGTTTTCACACACTGTTGCTGGTATTTTGGCCCATTCCTCCATGCAGATCTCCTCTAGAGCAGTGATGTTTTGGGGCTGTCACTGGGCAACACAGACTTTCAACTCCCTGCAAAGATTTTCTATGGGGTTGAGATCTGGAGACTGGCTAGGCCACTCCGGGACCTTGAAATGCTTCTTACGAAGCCACTCCTTCGTTGCCCGGGCGGTGTGTTTGGGATCATTGTCATGCTGAAAGACCCAGCCATGTTTCATCTTCAATGCCCATGCTGATGGAAGCAGGTTTTCACTCAAAATCTCACGATACATGGCCCCATTCATTCTTTCCTTTACACGGATCAGTCGTCCTGGTCCCTTTGCAGAAAAACAGCCCCAAAGTATAATGTTTTCACCTTCATGCTTCACAGTAGGTATGGTGTTCTTTCTCCTCCAAACACAACAAGTTGAGTTTTTACCAAAAAGTTCTATTTTGGTTTCATCTGACCATATGACATTCTCCCAATCCTCTTCTGGATCATCCAAATGCTCTCTAGCAAACTTCAGATGGGCCTGGACATGTACTGGCTTAAGCAGGGAGACACACCTGGCACTGCAGGATTTGAGTCCCTGGTGGTGTAGTGTGTTACTGATGTAGCCTTTGTTACTTTGGTCCCAGCTCTCTGCAGGTCATTCACTAGGACCCCCCGTGTGGTTCTGGGATTTCTGCTCACCGTTCTCGTGATCATTTTGACCTCACGGGGTGAGATCTTGCGTGGATCCCCAGATCGAGGGAGATTATCAGTGGCCTTGTATGTCTTCCATTTTCTAATAATTGCTCCCACAGTTGATTTCTTCACACCAAGCTGCTTACCTATTGCAGATTCAGTCTTCCCAGCCTGGTGGAGGACTACAATTTTGTTTCTGATGTCCTTTGACAGCTCTTTGGACTTGGCCATAGTGGAGTTTGGAGTCTGACTGTTTGAGGTTGTGGACAGGTGTCTTTTATACTGATAATGAGTTCAAACAGGTGCCATTAATACAGGTAACGAGTGGAGGACAGAGGAGCCTCTTAAAGAAGAAGTTACAGGTCTGTGAGAGCCAGAAATCTTGCTTGTTTGTAGGTGACCAAATACTTATTTTACCAAGGAATTTACCAATTAATTCATTAAAAATCCTTCAATGTGATTTTCTGGATTTTTTTTTTCTCGTTTTGTCTCTCTTAATTGAGGTATACCTATGATGAAAATTAGAGACCTCTCTCATCTTTTAAGTGGGAGAACTTGCACAATTGGTGGCTGACTAAATACTTTTTTCCCCACTGTATATTGTTTCATTGCTCATTAAAGAGCTGCTGTTTGTTTGTTTGCTTGCTTTCTTGTTTGTTTAGTGGGCCAATCACAAGTAAGGAGGCAGACAGGGTGTTTTTGTTTTGCTAACTTAGAGGTGCAAACTTTTTGTTTCTTTAAGTTTAAAAGTGAAAAGGTAGTGTGTATTTCTTTGTGATGTTGGTGTTTTAAAATTTTACTGATATAAAGTACATGTGACCCATGGACATATTTCCATCCATCCATCCATCCATCCATCCATCCATCCATCCATCCATCCATCCATCCATCTTCTTCCGCTTAATCCTTTTCGGGTCGTGGGGGGGCTGGAGCCTATCCCAGCTTCTTTGGGCGAGAGGCAGGGTACACCCTGGACAGATTGCCAGTCCATCGCAGGGCCAACACAGAGAGACAGACAACCATTCACTCTCACATTCATACCTAAGGACAATTTAGAATCCCCAGTTTGATGCCAATTAACCTAACTTGCATGTTTTTGGTATGTGGGAGGAAACCGGAGAAATCCTGGAGTAAACCCACACAGACACGGGGGAACATTCAAACTCCACACAGATCACTGTTGGTCGGGGCCTGGGATCAAACCCAGGATCCCCCGGCCAAGGGTGCGTTGCTGTGCTGCCGCAGTGCTAACCACTCCGCCACCGCACTGCCCTCCATGGACATATTTTATAAAGTTAAAACCCACAAAATCACTGTCTGACATATTGTAGAGAATGGGCATTGACGTCATGCTGCGCAGCATTTGGGCCTTGTCACCATCGTCATGGACTGGCTTCTTTGCTTACCTGTAGTCTAGGCACCTGCTAATGTGAACAGACATACGTGCAATGGAACGGAGCAAACAGAAAATTAAAATTCCTTATTGAGAAAAGCTGAATGACGAAGCAAAGGAGTGTTACCTCTAAAAAATGTAAGAAATAAACAGGATCGATTGATATGAAGAAATGGACCACAGATCTTGACCAACTGCCTCAAATCACGCTGTCAGATGTGTTTGCCTACTGTTATGATAACCTCGTGCGCCATTATGTGGCGCACGGAGGGCAGAATGAAAAACCCATGTGCAGGAGTAGATTTGTGCTGTGGAGAGAGGAAAGACCAGGCCAGGCATTCAGAGCAGATGAACTTTATTCCCTCTCTCACATCTCTCAGAATCAGAAAACATTAACATTCTGTAGCAGGGGCTCTCTTTTATATTACCACACTCACACGCCCCTGCTGCCTGAGGTGTTGCATCACAATTCATTCTCGCATCACAGTCCCTTTTGTCCCTCAGCCCCTTAATCCCCATGCTCTTCCGTCAGAGGAAATTACTGCATCTCCCTTCCTTCCAGTCTGAGATGAATACCACAGCATGGGCCCCCCATACCGCCCCCCCAGAGTCTCAGACTGAGTTTTGACCCTCATGTCCTCTCGGCTTGAGCCTCCGCCCATAGCTGCTGTAACGGGGGGTCTTTGGCTCCGAGGCGCTGCTGTGCCGGTGGGGGGTTCCTGGGGGTGCGTCTGTCTGTGGGTGGACAATGGAGGGTGGGGGACATTCAGCATGCTCTTGTGACTGCTCTGATGAGTTGTTTACCTGGGGAGTTCTCGGGGGGGGGGGGTCTTCCGCGCCGAGGAGCTAGAGCCAACTCCACCTGCTCGTCTGCTACCACAAAGGCGGGCTTAAGCCTGTCTATACAGATTTTCTCCCAGCGACCCCCCAAGTCTAACACAAAATGTTTGTCCCCGGGTTCCAGCACTCTAACCGGGCCATTGTAGGGTGGGTGCAATGGGGATCAGTGGGCATCGTGCCTGACAAACACGAACGCCACATCCTTCAAGGTTTTCGGAACAAAAGCGCGGGGAAAACAGTGGTGGGCCAAGCCAGGTAGCGTCCCTGCGTCTGCGCTATGCTGTGAATGTGGGGACGGATGAGTGTTCGGCACGGGGTTATCTGGTAAAAATTCCCCGGGGAGCCGCAGCGGCTGAGAAAAAACAAGCTCTGTTGGGGAAGCCTCCAAATCCTCTTTCGGTGCGGAATGCAACCCTAATAGAACCCACGGCAACCGGTCCACCCAATTTGCATCCGTAAGCGAAGCCTTGAGCGCTGCTTTCAGTGGCCAAAGGAAACACTCACATAACCCATTGGCCTGTGGGTTATATGTGGTTGTGCGATGAATTGCAACGCCCAGGCTCCGGGCCATCGTGGACCAGAGGTCGGAAACAAACTGCAGGCCCCGATCAGACGTGATGTCCGAAGGGGTGCCAAAATGTGCCACCCATGTTGTCAAAAAAGTGCGTGCCACATCTGCGGATGCGGTGGAAGCTAGCGAGACTGCTTCTGGCCATCGTGTGGTGCGGTCCACCACTTTCAGGAGGTGCGTGAACCCCTGTGATGGCGGGAGGGGGCCCACGAGGTTCACGTGAACGTGGTCGAACCTCTTAGCCGGGATATGGAACGGCTCCAAAGGGGCCCTTTGTATGCCTGTGCACTTTGGCTCGTTGGCATGCTACGCAGGCTGCAGCCCACTCTTTCACCTGTTTGCGCAGGCTCAGCCAGACAAACTTTGCTCCCATCATTTTGACTGACGCGCGCACTCCTGGGTGGGCCAGGGAGGGAACAGACTCAAAAACGCGGTGGTGCCAAGCGCGTGGGACCACCAGGCGCGGGCGGCCTGTGGAGATGTCACAGATTAGGGGGGGGCCCCGTCTTGCAGTACCCTGCTCTCCAGCCTTAACCCTGTTGGTCTGGACTGGAGCGCGCACACGTCCGCTTCGCCAATCTGCTCCATGGCCATGGCCATGTAATCTATCCCTATGTAGACTGGGGCCACTAAGGCGGTGAGAGGCAGTCCGCCACCACGTTAAGTTTACCGGCCACATGCTGAATGTCGGTCGTAAACTCCGAGATCGCATCTAGCTGTCTCTGCTGCCGGCCCAGCCATGGTTCCGAAACCTTGGCCATCGCGTACGTTAGCGGCTTGTGGTCCACAAATGCAGTGAAGGTGCGCCCTTCCAGCCAGAACTGGAAGTGGCGTATGGCCAGGTGGAGAGCCAGTAACTCTCTGTCGAACACGCTGTATTTACGCTCACTGTTGCGCAAAGCCCTGCTAAAAAAGGCGAGCGGCTGCCAAGAACCGGCGACGCATTGCTCCACAACGGCCCCTATGGCCACGTCCGAGGCGTCGGTAGTGAGCGCTATCCGAGCTGCCGGGTCCGGGTGTGCCAGTAGTGCGGCATTTGCCAGGGCTGTTTTAACCTCAGAGAACGCCTGCTTTCGCTCAGGAGTCCAGACGACTCTGTCCACCGGTTTCCATTTCTTGAGTGTGGCATACAACGGCTGCATGAGCTGGACTGCAAGGGGGAGGAAACGGTTATAAAAGTTAACCATCCCCAAAAACTCCTGCAGTGCTCTAACTGTCTGAGGCCGGGGAAAATTCGCCACTGCGTGCACCTTTTCCAGCAAGGGTATCGCCCCCTCCGGTGAGATGCGGTGTCCCAAAAAATCGATCCCCGTCACACCGAACTGGCATTTCGCCGGGTTGATTATTAACCCGTGCTCCTCTAACTTCCAGAAAACCGTCCTGAGGTGGGTTACATGTTTGTCCTCGGATGCGCTGGCCACCAGGATGTCATCCAGGTAGACGAACACAAACAACAGATCGCGCAACACCGCATCCATCATGCCTTGGAATGTCTGTGCCGCGCCTTTTAACCCGAAAGGTATGCATAAAAACTCAAACAGACCAAACGGGGTTATTACTGCCGTTTTAGGTATGTTCTCCGTGCGCACCGGGACCTGGTGGTAACCACAGACCAGGTCTATCTTAGAAAAAATATGTGCCCCGGCGAGGTGAATGGAAAAATCCTGAATATGGGGGATCGGGTAGCGGTTGTGCGCTGTGGCGTTGTTTAATCTGCGGAAATCTCCGCAAGGTTGCCACGATCCCTCGGCCTTAGGGACCATATGTAGTGGGGATGCCCATGGGCTGTTTGATCGTCTGATGATGCCCAGCCTTTCCAAGTTGGCAAACTCCTCGTACGCTATGGCCAGTTTAGCTGTGTCCAGGCACCGAAGTCGTGCGAAAACGGGCGGCCCAGTGGTGGTAATAAAGTGCTCCAACCCATGTTTTGTGATGGCCGCTGAAAACGTCTGGACCGTGAGTGCTGGGAACTGGGTGAGCAGTGTGTGGAACTTACCCCCTGGAGCTGTGACGTTGGCTAGCATTGTTGGCCCGGCTCCTCGAGCTGTACAGGGGAGAGAATCAAAAGACATTGCATTAGTCAGGCGTCTGTTAGCAACATCAACTAGTAGTCCGTGTGCACACAAAAAATCAGTGCCTAAGATTGGGAAACTGCATGCCGCTATGACGAATGTCCACTGGTACGTAGGGCCGTGCAGGGATACAGTCAGTGTCCTATCAACAAAAGTCTTAATGTCTGAGCCGTTTGCGGCTGTCAGCTCGGGGCCGCTAGCTCCCGCTAGCCGGTCGGTGTAGGACGACAGGATGAGGCTCTTTTGGGAGCTGGAGTCCACGAGGAACCGTCTCCCCGAGCGTGAGTCTGTCACGTAGAGCAGCTTGCTTTCTTCACCGGCAGTCGCAGCTGCTACTGACTGCCGGTCCTGGCATTTCCCGAACGCCTGAATTGGCACGGTGGCACGCATTGGTGTGTGTCCTCTCCAAAACGGCGGTGGTAGGAGCAGAGCATGTCTCTCTGGCGCTTCCTGGCCCCCGCTGCCGCTAACATCAGTGGCTCCTCGCTTCTGCTGGCCGTCTTGCTGGGTTCCGATGCAGCTGCGTTCACTGTGAGGGCTCTGGTGGTGAGGATGATCCGATCTGCCTCCTGGGCTAGCGCACAGTAGTCATGTGCAGCCAGCAACGGCGAGTTGGCAAGGACCACTCTGGCCACCGTTGGGAGGTTCAGGAGGAAAAGGTGGGCAAATAGAAAATGCCTGTCGTCCGTGCTCATCAACGCCAACATCTTCTCCATTAGTTCGACCGCCGACCCGTCTCTTAATTCGGAGCGCGTCAGGAACCTCTCTGCTTTCTCGCAGTCCGAGAGCGTGTAGCGCCGGGTCAGCGTGGCTTTGAGAGCCCCGTATTTGTCGTGGGCTGGGGGCTGTTGGAGCAGGCTCGCTACTTGCTGAGTCGTGCGAGCATCCAGCACTGCGACCACGTAGTAATATCTGGTGTCATCTGCCGTTATTCCCCGGAGCGCGAACTGGGCCTCGGTGTGGAGGAACCAAGACTTCGGGTCGTACAACCAAAAGTTCGGTAGTTTGACCGAAACAGTGCACGCATTGCTGGGGCTTCCCATCCGGGTCCTCTCCGGGGTGTTTGCCTCGTGTTCCATTATTCGTCAAGGGTCACCAGTGTGGAGAGAGGAATGACCAGGCCAGGCATTCAGAGCAAATGAACTTTATTCCCTCTCTCACATCTCTCAGAATAAGAAAACATTAATATTCTGTAGCAGGGGCTCTCTTTTATATTACCACTCTCACATGCCCCTGCTGCCTGAGGTCCTGCATCACAATTCATTCTCACATCACAATCCTCTTTGTCCCCCAGCCCCTTAATCCCCATGCTCTTCTGTCAGAGGAAATTACTGCATTTCCCTTCCTTCCAGTCTGAGATGAATACCACAGCATGGGTCCCCCATAGTGCATTTTATTGAACATTAACCCCAAAACAATAAGTCCACTAAACAGCCACGAAAAGACAGAGCATTAGAATGATTGGCTTAAAGCCACCAGACACACAGTGATGCCACCTGGATGCTCTACAGCCCAGGGAGGGGAATGCCTAGTGCCGCAGAGCTGCTGTCGGCATGGGGTGAAAGGCAAACATAACTTACGGTGCTGGAGCAATCCGGGGCAGTCCGTACAGTCCGGTGGATGAAGAGACTAATTTAGTCATGCTGGAATTAAACCGCAGGGAATGGAAACTTGCATACACGGAAGTACACGCTGCCGTGTATGAAGCACAATGCTCCGGCGGTCTCTTCCTACTAACACAGTGTTTAAGTAATCATAATACTAATGAGGGAAGAGACCGCCGGTGTGAGGATGCGCGGGCTGAACATAATTGATACCATGTGTGTATGAGTGAGTGTCTCAGCGTGTGAATGGGAGTGAATGAAGTGTGTGCGTGTAAGTGTGTGAAACACCCATAATACGAAACAGCTGGTGATACTGACAGGAGGAGGGGGTGTGCCCGAGCTGTCAGGGAGCGGAGGACCCAAAGGACTCCCTGAGGCGCCTGATGGAAAATAGAGAGATGGGTCAGAAGGTTCATGACAGCCTACATGGTTTGTGGGGTGAACGCGTAAACCCATGAGCAATTTAAAAACTATAAATCATTAGAGGCTCATGTTCAGTTGACCAATGGATGGTCCAGCCGCCTCAAATCTTCCGGATGAACGACCAGAAAACCTTCGTTTGCACAAAGGTAAGCAGTCATTGTTTCTACAGAGTTTTCTGCAGCATGTGCCTCTGCAACTACAGGCATTTCTAAGTCCCAGCAGTGAAATGCTGGATTTATGTTCAAATTTGTCATAAAATGCTTGATAAGTATATACACATTATCAACAGGACATTAAATACTAATTCAGTAACATGATAAGCCCGATGCTTGCACTGCCACACCGAAAAAAAAAAAAAAATTACCGGTATAATTAGCTACTATGAAAACATACTAAATCAGGACAGTGACATTTTTTAGTCACCTGAAAGAGGAGAATCTGCTTAAATTAAATCACCCTTTATTGTCATTCAACCAATCATGTACAGTAGAACAAACTTGTGTTTTTCCTATCTATAGTGTTAATCACACACACCCCATGTGTAGAATCAGAAGGCTGCTGCCATGCAAGGCACCGCCACAGATTTCCCTCCTCCATTCCATTACTGCTAAGCACCAAGCTGGATGGCAGGAAGTTCCGCTTTTATATGGTCTTCGGCATGACCCGGCCGGGATTTGAACCCCTGCCTCCCGGGTGTGGGGCGGATGCTCTACCAACTGAGCCACCACTCCGGTGTTAATTTAACAATACCAAACATTGCTTGGACTTCAGTCCCCAGCTGATTTTAAATCCATGCATAATGGATACAAAACAGGAGACAGTCATCATTTCACAAATTACAGGACGGTCTCTTTACTCTCACAATTCTCCAAAATATTTGAAAAAATCTTCACTTAAAGACTGGATGATTTCATTGAAAAACACAACCTCCTTACAGACAGTCAGTATGGTTTTAGAGCGGACAAATCTACATCTTTAGCACTGATCGAACTCATAGAAGAAATTACTAGTTGAATAGAAAAAAAAAAGTTTGCTGTAGGAGTATTTATAGATTTAAAGAAAGCTTTTGACACCACTGATCATAGAATTTTACTGAGGAAATTGGAAAGGTATGGGATAAGAGGGGTCGGACTGAGTTGGGTGGAAAGTTATTTAACCTCTTGCACTCCGGGATACTGCGGGCGGTCACGTCTCTGCGTCCTAGGGCGCACTGAAAAAAAAAAAGCTGCATTTCTGTTCTTCCACTACAGACACAGCCGCGAACAGAAAGCCAAAGGAGTGCTTAGATAGGTTTAGATTTGATTGACCTCTCATTTGACTAATAAGAGCCTTGAATTGGGTTTCTGAAACCTTGAAGAACCAATGACTGAAAACCTAGCAAGAAGGACCCGCCTACCAACGGCTGCGAATACGAGCCAATTGAAGCAGAGAAGTTCGACAATTGAAAGCATACGTCCCGTGCATAAAATCTGTTTTGTGTAAGCCGCTGGGTGACACACACACGTTCGCCAGTCTTTTTTTCTTACTACTGTTCTTATTTGTTTTGAAAAATTGTTCGCCAAAACCGCAATCATGGAATCATGGTTTGACCGGGTCGCGTGACCAGAACCACGAGTCGTAACAAGCGGACCAGCGTCATGTTCGTCTGACAATGAGGAAGAGAATTTTGCCAGCGACACTGCTGTTGTGGACAGGTAAGTGTTATAAGCTAAATTATTCTTTATCCCTGAAAATTGTAATCAAAATGACTTTTGACCGATCGGTAAATTACAACTGTGCGTCATCGCAACATGACGGACCGGTCCGTGCGCTGCGTCCGGACCGTGAACGCCCCCCCCCACTACTCTTCTGTAGCGGATTGCAGATATTATTGCAGATATTTTAGTACAACTGTGCGTAGTAGACCGCGGCGCACCATCACCGCGATCCGTCATGTAGCGATGGGTGATGTCCATCCTCTGTAGCGGGGGGGGAGTTGTTATCTTCTACATTACAGATATTTTAGTATAATTTTTAGTGCACTGTAGGTTATTTTTTCTTGTAAAAAAAAAGCCACACATTTTTTACGTGGCATGCTTCTTTGTGTGTGGGGGCTTGTTTGTTCATTCATTCATTCATGAATGAATAAACAACCCCCCCCCACACACACAGCCCTGAGTGTCACCTTTCATTAGAGCCCAAGATCAAGTTTGTATATTGAATCATTTAAAAGTTACAGACGTTTTTCCAAACTGTGCCATTTGGCACAATTTGGCACAGTTCAAAAACGCCTGGGAACAACCTGAGAAGAAAGCTGTGTAATATATTCATTTTTTGTGGTATTGTTACAAAATTTTGACCTCAGCTGGATAACACTTGGTTCTATATTTCTGTTGCATTTTCCAGCCCGGATCTGACAGCTGTGTGTTATTTGCAAGCATTTGTATCCAAAAAAACACCCAGGCGAAATTTATTTTCTTCAAGTTCAGTATGTTTAGATGACTGTTACTCAGTGGCAGGAGCACGTAGAGAGATTATGACTGTTTTGCCAAAAAATTCAAAGTGTTTTCTTTTAAATGAGACCAACCCCATGAAGATGCTGCAAAGGGTTGAAGAACAGCTTTTGATTTACTTTGGGTACGTTATTTTTTGGCGTTTTTAGGGAAATTGACCAGAGTGCAAGGGGTTAAATAAAAGGCAACAATTTGTACAAATAGGTGAGCACATATCAGCCTTCATGGACATCACTTGTGGTGTGCCCCAGGGGTGAGTTTTAGGACCCAAACTCTTTACCTTATATATAAATGACATATGCCAAGTATCAAAATTTCTGAAATTTATTTTGTTTGCGGATGACACAAATATACTTTGCACTGGTGAGAATTTTCAGCAGGTTTTAGAGGTGGTCACAACAGAAATGAAAAGGTTAACGCAGTGGTTCAACAAAAATAAATTATCTCTAAATCTGAAAAAAAAACAAAACAAAAACAAAGATTATGTTGTTTGGAAATTATAAAATAAATCATGAAATAATGGTAATGATAGATGATACCAGAATTGAAATAGTACAGGAAAATAAGTTTCTGGGGGTGACGCTAGACAGTAAAATCTGCTGGAAACCTCACGTCAGTCACATCCGGGCCAAGTTGGCAAAATATATAGGGATACTGGGGAAGACAAGACACATTTTGAACTATAAATCATTGTTCTTACTGTACAATTCACTGTTTTTACCATACCTTAACTACTGTATAGAGGTCTGGGGAAACACATACAAGACTAACCTACAGCCAATATGCACATTACAAAAAAAAGCTATAAGGATAATAAATAATGTAGGATACAGAGACCATACCAACTCGTTGTTTTTAAAGTCACATGCCATAAAGTTCATCAATTTAGTTAAATATAAGACAGCACAAGTAATGTACAGGGCAATTAATAATCAACTCCCAACTAATATACAAAAAATATTCAAAAAAGAGACAATGATTATAATTTGAGAGGAGACTTAAACTTTACAAAACCTAAGGTACGAACAACTAAGAAAAGTATGTGCATATCTGTCTGTGGGGTGGATTTGTGGAACAGTCTGGAGCTGGAACTGAAACTATGTACAAATAGAAATCAATTCAAAAATAGGTACAAACATTATTTGCTAAAAGGATATATGTTAGAGGTGTAGTATTAATATGTACAATGCACTAAGCTCACTCTGGGACATGGTATGGTAGGTGGGACAGTACTGTACATATCTGTGTATACAGTATCTGTGTTGTTTGGGGCTGGGTATAAATGTATGGACTGTATGTGTGTAGGGATGGATGGGTGTCAATGTTGATAAGTAAAAAATATAGTTAATTGTCTACTTGGGGACTTAACTGAGGAAATATGTGTATATTTCACATGGGTTGTATTTAGGGAAAAGAGGAGTTGGAGTAAATAAGTGTTAACCTCTTCCTTCTCCCTTTTGAGCACTGTATACTGTCACTTTTATTGCACTTGCCATTTGTTTTGGGGTTTTTTTGTCTTTTTTGTTTGAAATAAAGTATCTATTTATTTATCTATGAAGGCAACAAGTAATCACAACTTCAGAAAAATCAAAGAAAATTCACACACCAAAAAGCTCCCATTAAAAAAAAAAAAAACTGCTCCAGGTTAGCAAGAAAAATTTGGAATAGCAGAGATGATGTGGGGAAATTATTTGAGTTTGTGGAAAGGCATGGCGTGTAGCTGTCACCCAAAGCGTGCAGCGTGCAAGACAGCTGCTCTGAGAGGAGACGTCTTTCTGCACTTCTAAACATTTTTTAAATCACAACTTACCTTCGTGAAAATGCCTTGAACACATGACCATGTGTGCAGGAATATTGTCGAAGCTGATGTCTTTCCTTCTGACTGCTGCAATCCATTCCATCCAACACCTGTTTGTTAGCTTGGAGACCCGATTCTCTCCACTTTTCTTCCAAGTCGGGAAGTTAAAAAAGCATATGCCGTTATCAATCTTTTTCCATGCCAATCGTGAGAGCAGTTGTTGCATTTGATAACGCAGCAAAACTTCTCCATTCTAACACTGCGTGGTATTCAGATGAATAATAATGTGATTGAAAGGACGACATTAGAAATGTGTTTTCATTTTCATGTGTCATCCTGGATTTTATATGATGCTTTATATGTATATTTACATTTCCTATGTTTGTATCCCCCTCATGGATCATTACCTTATCGTGGTGGGGGGGTTTGCGTGCCCCAGTGATCCCAGGAGCTATGTTGTCCGGGGCAATTTGCCTCTGATAGGGTCTCCCAAGACAAACTGGTCCTGGGTGAAGGGCCAGACTAAGAACGATCCAACAGACTCTCATGAATTGTATATCAAGGATTCAGTGTACCCCGCCCGGTATGGGGTTACCGGGGCCCCACCCTGGAGCCAGGCCTGGGGGAGGGGCTCGAAGGCTAGCGTCTGGTGGCCGGGTTTCCACCCATGGGACTCGGCCGGGCTCAGCCCGAAGGAGTTACATGGGTCCGCCCTCCAGTGGGCTCACCACCTGCAGGAGGGATCATGGGGGTCCGGTGCTATGTGGATCAGGTGGCGGTCAAAGGCGGAGACCTTGGCGGACTGATCCCAAGCTTTCTAAACTGGCTTTTGGTATGTGGAATGTCACCTCTCTGGTGGGGAAGGAGCCTGAGCTGGTGTACGAGGTTGAGAGATACCGGCTAGATATAGTCGGCCTCACCTCAACACACAGCTCCGGTTCCGGAACCAGTCTCCTGGAGAGGGGCTGGAGCTCGGCCTTTTCTGGAGTTGCCCCGGGCGAGAGGCGACGAGCAGGGGTGGGTATTCTTGTATCGCCCCACCTTGCTGCCTCTATATTGGAGTTTTCCCCGGTGGACGAAAGGGTTGCTTCCCTGCGCCTTCGGGCTGGGAAACGGGTCCTGACCATCATTTGTGCCTATGCATCAAATGATGTTTCAGAGTACCCACCCTTTTTGGAGTCTCTGACTGGGGTGCTGGAGGGTGCTCCTCTTGGAGACTCCATTGTCCTACTGGGGGACTTCAATGCACACGTGGGCAACGACAGTGAAACCTGGAGGGGGGTGACTGGGAGGAACGGCCTGCCCGATCTGAACCCGAGTGGTGTTCAGTTATTGGACTTCTGTGCTAACCACAGTCTGTCCATACCGAACACCATGTTCAAGCATAAGGGTGTCCATATGTGCACCTGGCACCAGGACACCCTAGGTCACAGGTCGATGATCGATTTTGTTATCGTGCCATCAGACCTGCAACGTATGTCTTGGACACTTGGGTAAAGAGAGGTGCAGAGCTGTCAACTGATCACCACCTGGTGGTGAGTTGGATCCGATGGCAGGGGAGGAAGCCATTCAGACCTGGTAGACCCAAACGTATAGTGAGAGTGTGCTGGGAGCGTCTGGCTGAGGCCCCTGTCCGGGAGGTCTTCAACTCCCACCTCCGGAAGAACTTCAACCACATTCCGAGGGAGTCTGGAGACATGGAGTCTGAATGGGCCATGTTCTCCACCTCTGTTGTTGAAGCGGCGGCCCAGAGCTGCGGCCGCAAGGTGGTCGGTGCATCTCGTGGTGGCAACCCCCGAACCAAGTGGTGGACACCAGTGGTGAGGGGGGCCATTAAGCCGAAGAAGGAGTCCTATCAAGCTTGGTTGGCTTGTGGGACTCCCGAAGCAGCTGAGGTGTACCGGCAGGCCAAGCGGAGTGCAGTTCGGGTGATTGCTGAAGCAAAGACCCAGGTATGGGAGGAGTTCAGTGAGGCCATGGAACAAGACTTTCGGTCGGCCTCAAAGAGATTCTGGCAAACTGTCCGGCGGCTCAGGAGGGGAAAGCAGCTCCCCGTCCACACTGTGTATGGTGCGGATGGGACACTGTTGACTTCGACTGGGGACATCGTCGGGCGGTGGAAGGAATACTTCGAGGATCTCCTCAATCCCACTGATACGCCTTCCACAGAGGAAGCAGGGCTTGGGGACGAGGGGGATGACTCGCCTATCACAGGGGCTGAGGTCGCCAAGGTGGTTAAAAATCTCCTTGGTGGCCGGGCCCCAGGGGTGGACGAAATTTGCCCTGAGTACCTCAAGGCCCTGGATGTTGTTGGGTTGTCATGGTTGACACGCCTCTGCAACATTGCGTGGAGGTCGGGGGCAGTGCCTTTGGCATGGCAAACTGGGGTGGTGGTTCCTCTCTTTAAAAAAGGGGACCGGAGGGTGTGCTCCAACTTTAGAGGGATCACACTCCTCAGCCTCCCTGGGAAGGTCTATGCCAAGGTACTGGAGAGGAGAGTCCGGCCGTTGGTCGAACCTCGGATTCAGGAGGAGCAATGTGGTTTTCGTCCTGGCCGTGGCACATCGGACCAGCTCTTTACCCTCTTGAGAATCCTCGAGGGTTCGTGGGAGTTTGCCCAACCAGTTTACATGTGTTTTGTGGACTTGGATAAGGCATTTGACCGCGTCCCTCGTGGATTTTTGTGGGGTGTGCTTCGGGAGTATGGGGTATCGGGCTTGTTGTTACGAGCTATTCGGTCTCTGTACGATCGTTGTGAGAGTTTGGTTCGTATTGCCAACACTCGGTCGGAGTCATTCCTAGTGAGAGTTGGACTCCGCCAGGGCTGCCCTTTGTCACCGATCCTGTTCATAATTTTTATGGACAGGATTTCTAGGCGCAGCCAGGGAATGGAGGGTGTCATGCTTGGTGACCACAGGATCTCATCTCTGTTGTTTGCAGATGATGTTGTCCTGTTGGCTTCATCCAGCAATGACCTACAGCTCTTGCTGGGACGGTTTGCCGCTGAGTGTGACGCGGCTGGGATGAGAATCAGCACCTCCAAGTCCGAGTCCATGGTCCTCAGCTGGAAAAAGGTGGATTGTCCTCTCCGGGTTGGGGACAGGCTCCTGCCCCAAGTGGAGGAGTTTAAGTATCTTGGGGTCTTGTTCACGAGTGAGGGGAGAATGGAGCGAGAGATCGACAGACGGATTGGAGCAGCATCTGCAGTGATGCGGACGTTGTACCGGTCTGTTGTGGTGAAGAGGGAGCTTAGTTCTAAGGCAAAGCTGTCGATTTATCAGTCAATCTACGTTCCTACTCTCACCTATGGTCACGAGCTTTGGGTAATGACCGAAAGAACAAGATTGCGGATACAAGCGGCTGAAATGAGCTTTCTCCATAGGATTGCTGGACTCACCCTCAGAGATAGGGTGAGGAGCTCAGTCATCCGGGAGAGGCTCAGAGTAGAACTGCTGCTCCTCCACATTGAAAGGAGTCAGTTGAGGTGGTATGGGCATCTGATTAGGATGCCTCCTGGACGCCTCCCACTTGAGGTGTTTCAGGCACGTCCCACTGGGAGGAGACCCCGGGGCAGACCCAGGACTCGGTGGAGAGCCTATGTCTCCCAGCTGGTCTGGGAACACCTTGGTATCCCCTCTGAAGAGCTGGAGCAGGTGGCTGGGGAGAGGGAAGTCTGGGCTTCTCTGCTTGAACTGCTGCCTCCGCAACCCGGACCTCCGGAAAAGTGGTAGAAGATGGATGGATGGATGGATGGATGTTTGTATACCATATTCAGTGTCATTTTTATCCAAATAAATAAATAAAAATTAATAAATAACAGACTGAAGCAACCCTCTCAAAAACCTCAGCTTAACCGCATTCATTGCTCACTACTAAGCACAGACAGGCAGAACACTTTTCCCATAATTCCTTGTGGTTTTTCCATCGGGTGACGTCACGCGCCCATTCTTAATTGTCAATAGTCAAAGCAGATTCCTGGGTTTAGATGTACAGATATTTTTTTTTCTCTTTACTCCTGTGGATGTTTCACAGCCCTGCCTTAAAAAAATCTGAAAAGATAAAACATTGCAACTTCTTTATGTGGGTGGAACCCCCTGGAGATTTTTTTGTCTACCCCCTGTACGATATCAGTCACAACCATTTGCTGTGGAGACGTGAACAAAAGTGGCAAGAAAGTATGAGGGAGAGCAAAATGGCTTCTACCTCCTCCACACCTATTATCTTTTGTGCACCATAACTGTGTAATTTAGATTTTTAGCCACTGTAGTAGTGTGGGCAGGCAGAAACTTCCAGATGTGTCATGTACAACTCATGGACCACATCCGCCGTTCTGGGAATAAGCATTTTTTATGCTTTTCCCATGAAAAAATGTGGCGTTCAAGATTCAGGTTTTTTTTTTTAATAAAAGGTATATAATCTCAGTTTTAGTACAAAAGAAATCTGTTCTACTAACATTTTTGTTTCATGTTCCCATAAAATAGGTTCTACATATTACATTTTCTTCACACACCCCCTTCCCCTTGTTTTAGAAGTAGTATGCCTTTCTTCTTCACAGGTGGGCTACATCTTATGCAGAAGGTGAAATTTGAAAGACATAGGAGACTGCAAGGTGGTGCCAGGGGAGAATGTAGCAAGGTAGCATTGGATGGTAGTCTGTAGGATGACTTTGCAAAGCAAGAAGAGGAAGAGAGTGAAGGCAGAGCCAAAGATTAAGTGGGGGAAGTTACAGAAGGAAGAAGGTCTCACAGAATTCAGGAAGGAGTTGATAAAGGCCCTGGGTGGTAGGCAAGAATTACCAAATGACTGGGAAAGTGCAGCAAAAATATTGAGGGAAACAGAAAGCTATGTGGTGCATCCTCTCGACAGAGGAAGGAGGACAAGAAGACTTGATGGTGGAATGAGGGGGTACAGGAAAGTATTCAAAGGAAGAGGTTAGCAAAGAAAAAGTGGGATAGTTAGGGAGATGAAGAAAGTAGACAGGAGTATTTGGAATCTAGGCACATGGCAAAGAGAGAGGTGGCAAAGGCATATAGTGAGTTGTATGAGAGGTTGGACACTAAGGAAGAAGAAAAGGACTTGCATTGATTAGCTGGAAAGAATGCACAGCAGGTTAGGCTGATTAAGGACAGAAATTGTAATGTACTAACAAGTGATGAGAGTGTGTTGAGAAGGTGGAGGAAGTACTTTGAGCAGCTGATTAATAAAGAAAATGAGCGAGAGAAGAAGCCAACTTTATTGTCATTCAGTCCATATAGCCAATCATGTACAGTAGAACGAAATTACGTTTCTCCTGTCTACAATGTCAATCACATCTAGAATCAGGGGGGTTGCTGCTATGCAAGGTGCCGTCACAAACAACTTCTCCTTCCCCCATTCTATTACACTGAGCGCCAAACTAGAAGGTGGGAAGTATCCTTTTTATATGGTCTTTGGTATGACCTAGTCAGGACTTGAACCCCCAACCTCCTGGTTGTGGGGCGGATGCTTTATTAACTAGACCTAGGAGGAGGATGGATAAAGGAAAGCTGGTGAACAAGGAAGTCCCAAGGATTAGCAAAGTGGAAGTGAAGGCAGCTTTGAAGAGGATGAAGAATGGAAAGGCAGTTGGTCCAGATGATATCTGTAGAGGTATGGAAATGTTTAGGGGAGATGGCGGTGGACTTTTTAACCAGATTGTGGAGAGAAGAGGAACGAAAGTCAGTAGAAGCAAGACAGAATACATGAGTGTGAATGAGAGGGAGGCAAGTGTAACAATAGCCACAGTTACATGGGCAAAATTTCTTCAATCTGATTAAAGGTCAAAGTGCCTTTATTGTCATTCCATTGCTAAAAAAAACAATACAATGAAATTGAGATGCTGCTCCCTTAAACAAACTATCACACTCACAGTTCACTCATAAATTTAACATCTTCATAATTACAACAATAAATAATGCCTAAAACAATAATACCTAAAAAAGTTAAATACAACCTGTACATAGCAATAATAAAAACATACTGAACAGTAAATAAATAAGACCATCTTATAAAATAACACCTGCAGTCTGTATGTGTTATATAAATCCATTCAAAATACGTACTGCTGTTGGGAAAAAACTATGATTAAACCTGGTGGTCCGGGTTTTATGGGATCTGTACCGCTTCCCTGAGGGGAGCAAGTGAAAGAAATCATGACCTGGGTGAGTGCAATCCATAATGATTGCAGTAGCTCTGCTGAGGTACTGAGACCTGGAAATCTCTTCCAAAGAAGGAAGAGAACAACTGATTTTTTGCTTAGTTTCAATCACTCTCTGCAAGGCTTTGTGGTCTGTGGCTGAACAGCCCCCATACCAAACCATGATGCCATATGACAAAATGCTCTCAATAGCAGAGCGATAAAATAAAACCAGCAACTGTGCATTCAGGCCATTCCTCTTAAGGAGCCTCAGAAAGTATAAACGTTGTTGAACCTTCTTCTTCTTGATTATAATTCCGATTAGAATTTTAATGTTTACATGGATCCTGAAAAAGCTGATCTGATTAGGACGTGCGTTTCCATCTGTCACACGTTTGAACGGACTAAATCATTTTGACATGTACACGTTGACATTTCGACATTCCGAAAATAGTAGAAGAAGCAACTTCCGGTGTAAACAAACTCAGCTTCGTGCCTTTCTCTTTTTGAAATGGACCTGTATTGTGTTATTCAGACTGTACTTTTGCTTCTCCTGGTCTCCGTAATGAAGCTACAAGTACATACTTCTGCATATGGCGAACAGAGGGAGACAGCAGGACGATACAGACCAGTTTTGTTTTACTCCAGCTATGTCTTCCGCTAACTGCCGTACTCCCGAACATCCTTCTGGAATGTGGGCCACCAAAACGCTCATCTCAGCAGCTCTATAGTCTGAGAAATTCCTGGGTGGCAGGCAAAGAAGCTAGTGTGCCCCCACTTAATCACCTCACTGCGCAGCATGGAGGGCACATATAGCCAGTCGGACAGACCTCCCTCCCGGGATGGGTTTGGAAGACTGGGCCCGCTGGACCCTTTGCTCGATCTCCCACGAGAGCACCCTGAAAAAGCAGGAGGGGGGGAGAATGGTCTCTGGGGTAGATACAGCAACTGTGGAGGGAGAGGTGGAAGAGGATGAGTCAGGGGAAACCTGGCGTGGGAGGGCATCGGTCTTGGCATTGCAGGACCCTGGTCGGTACGAGATGGAAAGATTGAACCTATTAAAGAACAGGGCCCACCAAGCCTGCCGTGAATTCAACTGTCTGGCAGATTGAAGATAATCTAAATTTTCATGATCTGTCCAGACAATGACTGGTTGACTAGCCCCCTCGAGCCAGTGTCTTCACTCTTCCAATGCCAACTTAATGGCCAACAGTTCGCGGTCCCCAACATCGTAATTCCTCTCGGCTGGCGTCAGCCGCCGGGAGAAATACACACACGGATGGAGCTTCTGGTCGAAGCTGGATCGCTGGGAGAGAACAGTGCCCACATCTGAATCAGAAGCGTCCACCTCAACCATGAACTGCGCCAGGGGATCCACCTGTGCCAGTACCCGCGCATTGGTGAAGAGGCCTTTCAGGATCACAAAAGCTCGCTCAGCAGCCTTGGACCACTTGAATGGGCTTTGGGTCAACGTCAACTGCGTCAGTGGTTGTGCCACCTTACTGTAATTGTGGATAAATTGGCGGTAGAAGTTGGCAAAGCCCAGGAAGTGTTGGAGATGCTTCCTGTACTGGGGGAGTAGGCCAGTCTACAACCGCCTTGATTTTTGTCAGAGCAGCCTTTATCGCACCTTCGGTGATGATGAACCCCAGAAAAGAAGTTGAGTGAGTGGTGAATTTGCACTTCTCCGCTTTCACAAAAAGCTGATTCTCCAGCAGTCACTGTAGAACGGCTCGAATATGGACTACGTGCTCCTCCAGCGTGCGGGAAAAAATCAGAATGTCCAAATAAATAAAAACAAACTGGTTCACCATGTCTCGCAAGATGTCTTTGATTAACCGCTGGAAGACGGCAGGGGCGTTGGCCAGCCCGAATGGCATGACCAAATACTCAAATTGGCCCAGAGGTGTTTTAAATGCCGTCTTCCACTCGTCTCCCTCATGAATGCGAACCAAGTGGTACGCATTACGGAGGTCGAGCTTGGTGAAAAAAACGCACCTGTTAGAGAAGCTCAAATGCTGACTTAATAAGGGGCAGTGGATATTTATCCTTACAGATAATCGCGTTAAGTTCTTGGTAATCAACACATGGCCACAATGTCCCATCCTTTTTCCTTACAAAAAAGAACCCAGCGCCGAGAGGAATGGACGATGGGCAAATATGGTGGTGCAGTGGTTAGCACTGTTGCCTTACAGCTAGAAGGTTCCTGGTTCAAATCCCCAGGCTGGCAGGGGTTGGAACCTTTCTGTGTGGAGTTTGCATGTTCTCCCTGTGCTGCGTGGGTTTACTCCGGGGGCTCCGGTTTCCTCCCACAATCCAAAGACATGCATGTTAGGTTAATTGGTTGTTCTAAATTGTCCCTAGATATGTTTCCTATAGGCCCTTAGAATAGAGGGTTAGTACTAGTGAAAGCAATGGTGGTCAGAGAGGTGGATTTTGAGTTGTGCGGACTCTCCGTGTTGATACCTGATGTTCTAGAACATCTAGAACAACATCTAGAACAACCACCTCTCTGACCACCACTCCACTCCTCTCCGCCCACCTCTTCACCGCTCGGGAATCTCGCAAGCTGATTGGCTGAGATGTTTTACCTCGCAAGCTGATTGGCCGAGAGGTTTTACCCAGCTTCTCTCCCTGCAGAGCGCCCATACCCAGCGAAGGAAGACCGCATTCATGGTTCTTTATCGCTCGTGTTGCTTAGTGGCACTTTTCGCTGTTCTCTTGTGCCTTTTTGTGCAAAATAGTGCTTGTGACGCCCTTGGGGGGGGGGGGTGATGCTACTTCGCGGTTTTTCACTTTTCGCGGTCGGTTCTGGTCCCCATTAAACGCGATAAGTGAGGGATCACTGTAATATCTATATCTAGAAACGCATCGCTTCCCGGTCACTTTTCCTCCCCCTTTCTTTTCTTTCGTCGCCATGACAGCTTTCCTTGGCCACTGAACAGATCTTCCCAGGTGTTGGAAGTGTTTTGTAGTCGACTATCACGACAAAATGCACCAAAAACAACCAGTGTCGACGTGCTCGCAATGGTAAACATGGAGGACTGTGTCACACTCGTGACGTCACGCGGAACTTCGGCTGCACTTCCGGTTAATCGGCGGATTTGTCTGATTTTTCAGGGCGGGAAATTCAAAATCGCGATTTTCTCCAAGATTCCGGGATTTGTGGAGGGGGTGCCAATGATAAATTATCTTTATAATTGTATGTACTATCACCCAGTGCCGTTCAATGCCGTTCAGTTCAGTTCTACTTTAAATATGCTGAGATGCTGGAGGGCATCAGGTGCAGCGAGTCACGCAGGTATGATGATTACTCTGGAGCCGGGAAAACAGAAACAGGAAGGGAGTGGGAGCACGCTCGCCTGATCATCACATGGTCAAGACTGACTGCCATGGCAAGTAGACTGAACATGTTGTAAAACTTATTTTGAGGTAAAGAAATGCATGTGTTTAAAGAATAACTGTTTATGTGTAGCTATTGTGCTTATGCACACTCACTCCACCCCTACCCCAGCTTTCCTGAGATTCATTGCAGTTAACTAGTTAATTAGTTAAAAATTTTAATCACAACTAATTGAGATTAATTTTTGAAAATAGGTGCCATTAATTTGTTCAAATTTTTTAATCAATTCCTAACACTAAATGATACTAACTCAATCTTTGCTGTGATACAAGCTACAGATGTGGACAAAATTGTTGGTACCCCTCTGTTAATGAAAGAAAAACCCACAGTGGTCTCAGAAATAACTTGAATCTGACAAAAGTGGTAATAAATAAAAATTCTATGAAAATTAACCAATGAAAATCAGACAATGCTTTTAAATTGTGGTTCAACTGAATTATTTTAAAAAACAAACTCATGAAACAGACATGGACAAAAATGATGGTACCCCTAGAAACGATTGAAAATAATGTGACCATAGGGACATGTTCAACCAAGACGTGTCCTCTAATTAACATCACAGCTGTCTACAAACTTTTAATCAGTCAGTCGGCCTATTTAAAGGGTGACAAGTAGTCACTGTGCTGTTTGTTGACATGGTGTGTATCACACTAAACATGGACCAGAGGAAGGAAAGGAGAGAGTTGTCTCAGGAGATTAGAAAGAAAATTATAGACAAGCATGTTAGAGGTAAAGGCTATAAGACCATCTCCAAGCAGCTTGATGTTCCTGTGACTACAGTTGCACATATTATTCAGAAATTTAAGATCCACAGGACTGTAGCCAACCTCCCTGGACGTGGCCGCAGGAGGAGACGGATAATACGAATGGCAACAAAAGAACCCAGAACACCCTCTAAACACATTCATGGTGAACTCCAAGGTCAAGGTACATCAGTGTCAGATCGCACCATCCGTCGTTGTTTGAGCCAAATTGGACTTCATGGGAGACGACCAAGGAGGACACCACTGTTGAAAACAAATCATAAAAAAGCCAGACTGGAATTTGCCAAACTGCATGTTGACAAGCCACAAAGCTTCTGGGAGAATATCCTATGGACAGACGAGACAAAACTGGAACTTTTTGGCAAGGCACATCAGCGCTATGTTCACAGACGCAAAAATGAAACATACCAAGAAAAGAACACTGTCCCTTCTGTGAAACATGGAGGAGGTTCTGTTATGTTCTGGGGCCGCTTTGCTGCATCTGGCACAGGGTGTCTTGAATCTGTGCAGGGTACAATGAAATCTCAAGACTATCAAGGTATTCTAGAGAGAAATGTGCTGCCCAGTGTCAAACAGCTTGGTCTCAATCGCAGGTCATGGGTTTTGTAACAGGATAATGACCCAAAACACACAGCTAAAAACACCCAAGAATGGCTAAGAGCCAAACACTGGACTATTCTAAAGTGGCCTTCTATGAGCCCCGATCTAAATCCTATTGAACATCTGTGGAAGGAGCTGAAACATGCCGTCTGGAGAAGGCACCCTTCAAACCTGAGACAACTGGAGCAGTTTGCTCATGAGGAGTGGGCCAAAATACCTGCTGAGAGGTGCAGAAGTCTCATTGACAGTTACAGAAATCGTTTGATTGCAGTGATTGCCTTGAAAGGTTGTGCAACAAAATATTAAGTTAAGGGTACCATCATTTTTGTCCAGGGCTGTTTCATGAGTTTGTTTTTTAAAATAATTCTGTTGAACCACAGTTCAAAAGCATTGTCTGATTTTCATTGGTTAATTTTCATAAAATTTTTATTTATTACCACTTTTGTCAGATTCAAGTTATTTCTGTGACCATTGTGGGTTTTTCTTTCATTAACAGAGGGGTACCAACAATTTTGTCCACGTCTGTATATGGCCTGCCTTTGGATGCACTGGAATAGTTGTCTGTATATTTTTGTAATTACTGTTGTTGTGCCTTTTCAATATTTTTTTAATGTTTTCAATATGGACCTGTGTCTGAAATAAATTAATTGCTTTAGTGACATTATAAGACAAGATAAGACAAGCCTTTATTAGTCCCACAATGGGGAAATTACAGGATTGCAGCAGCAAAGGGATAGCAGCACTCAGGGCAATAAAAAATAAGATAATAAGATAAGAATTGGTTAGTCAAAACAGTAAAAATATATATGTACACAGTTATATATAGTGGGGAAAATAAGTATTGAACACGACAACATTTTTCTCCTTAAACATTTCTGATGGAGCCATTGATCTGAGATTTTCACCAGCTATCAGTAACAACCCAAGTAATTCACACACACACAAAGAAATTAAGGCAACTGTATTCACAAAACAAGTTATATTTACAATAAAATGGAATGACACAGGGAATAAGTATTGAACACACGAGGAAAAAGAGGTGCAAAAAGCATAGAAAGCCAAGAAACCAGCTGAAATCCATCAGAATTTAGGAAGCCATCCCATCCCCCATCAGTGCAAATTAATTTCATCTGGTTAAGACCTGACTGATAGCCTTTAAAAAGGTCTGTGAATATCAGATTGTTACACCACAAAGAATCCATGATAGGTAGAAGCAAAGAGCTCTCTCTGGACCTTTGCTACCTTGTTGCTTGCTTATTGCATGCCTTACGGTGGCGGCTGTGGTGCAGGTGTAGTGTGACCAACTGCTGGTCGAAGGGTCATGAGTTCGATTCCTGCTCTGTCTTTGAGCAAGACACTGAACCCCCAGTTTCTCTTGGTGGCCAGGCTAGCACCTGCGTGTGTATTGCAGCTCTGGCTTCGTGAATGGGTGGATAGCAGGATCTGTAAAGTGCTTTGGTCATCCAGAGATGAGAAAAAGCACTATGTAAGTGAATACCATTTGAACGCCATTTATTGTTGCAAAACATAATGATGGCATTGGTGACAGGTGCATTTCTAAACTGCTTAATGTTTCAGTGAGCACTGTTGGAGCCATCTGTCAGAAGTGGAAAGAACATTATTTTGCCATAAACCGGCCACGACCAGGGGCTCCTAGCAAGATTTCTGAGAGAGGAGTCAAAAGAATTATCAGAAGAGTTATCCAAGAGCCAAAGACCACTCATGGAGAGCTCCAGAAAGACCTGGAGTTAGCAGGTATTGCTGTTTCAAAGAAAACAATAAGTAATGCACTCAATGACATGGGCTCTATGCCTACTCACCTCGCAAGAGTCCATTGCTGAAGAAAAAGCATGTTGAAGCTCATTTAAAGTTTGCTGCTGTCGTGTTTGCCCCTTTCAAGGCATAAATGAGGTGCCAGATGCCAACAGAGAGTTTGTTTGTTTATTATAGAGGATACAAAATAATGAGCCATGTGGGGCAAAACACAAACACTAAACTCAAGCACAAATAAAGAGCACTGACACAAATACAAGAAGGTAGCGAGGGCGGAACCTAACGCTATGGAATAAACACTTACAGATACAAAGTAGCAAGGAAGGAAACTGGAGCTGGGCGTAGGGACTCCAGTCTATGTTGGTGTAGGTCGCAGCAAGGAGTGAGCCTCAGCTGCTCCCTTAAATACTGAAGGCAAAAGGAAATGAAACAAACAGGAGAAGAGGAAATTGCAAACCATGATCAGCTGTGACAGTGTCGGCTCGACTTTGACAGCCGGAAGTTCGGCCACGGTGCTGTCAGTGTAAAAGCCCTGAGAAAACCAATAATAACTGAGCAGAAATATGGGAGAAAAGGGAGAATACTGAGTGGCCCGGATGCGGATAAACTCAGCGCTCGGATCACCACAGTATCCCCCGTTCAAAGGACGCCATCCAGGCGTCCAAAGTAACATCCAAAAAGCGCCCCCTCCCCCGAACCAGAAGGCTAACAAGACTGACCTCGGGTGGGCGAAGGGGGAAACAGGATAAGAGGGAGAGAAACACGAAAAAAAGGCACAACAATGTCTAACAGCGACATACAGAGGAGAACCACCCCCCCAACAAAGAACAAAATGAAAAACACAAAAGTTCAAGCACAAAATAGGGCGGCTAACACATGCATATAACACGAATGATGTAACAAAATGTCCAAAACCAAATAAACAAGTGAAAACAAAAATACATGTACTAAAAAAAAAATTACAAAAAAATTACATGGCCTGGAAAGCCAAGACTCCATCCCCGACGTGTGTCAGCTGTGTGTCCCTCTTTAAGAAGGTTTCTGAGTTGAAATTGAGACTCTCCAACCTCTATAAGATTTGGGAGGCTAAAGACCACCTAGAAACTATTATTTTTGGACGGACATCGACCCCAGCAATGGACTCGCAGCTAGCAGAGATGGCTACTTACCTTGGTGAAATTAGCACATCGCCATCCACTTCCACCCCTGCTCCGGTCACCTCAGCTGTCCAGGACCCCAGCAATAAACACTGGCTTCAGCTCAGAGCTAAACCCAAAGCCCCGGGTAGTTCGTCACAGCCTCACTGCGCGCCCTGGGCCTTGGTTGGGCCAACTAGCAAATGTCTAGCAACTAGCAAACGTCGGGGATTGACCCTACATGGCTGTGCCTCCTCCCTTCCTCTTTTGCTGGAAAATAGATTCGATATCCTTTCCCTGGAAGATTTCCCCCACCTGGACGTCGATCATCCTCCCATGGGCGCCCTTCCTCCTTCAGCAGTGGCCCAAATCCGCAAGCCCCGGATTAAAACTACTTTAGGTGTGCCAAACTATACACCAGCTCTAAAAAGTAGAGAGCGCATCACCCCGCCATCACTGCAACAACAACGACAAAATTTTCCACCATCTCAGAAGCCACCGATAAAGCCCCCCCCAGAAGACGCTGGTAATTGGTGATTCAATAATGAAGAACGTCAGAAGCAGGTACTGTGTCACTAAATTTTTTCCTGGGCTAAAGTGTCAGACATTGAGGCTCTTACCCCTGACCTATTAAATGAATACCCCCATGCTAAAACTGTCGTTGTGCATGATGGATGCAACAACATCCCAGATGAAGCGTTAGTGATCTTAAAGAGAGACTTCAGGAGCCTTCTGTCCACTCTTATGAACTGTGGCAGACGTGTGTTTATTTCTGGGCCATTGGCTTCTTTTAGAAGAGGTTGCAATCATTTTAGCAGAACTCTCAGCCTTAATACCTGGTTGTGTTCTACATGTCCTACTTTTAACATTGGTTTTATAGACAATTTCGACCTGTTTTGGAACTGCCCATCATTTATGAGGCCAGATGGCATCCATCCAAATAGACTTGGTGCACGTGCTTTAAGGGACAATCTGTTCTATTCCATTCAGTGTTTTTTAGTACAGTGACTGAAACCTGGTGCTTTAACTCACCCCGAAGTTCCTGGGTCTGCCAACCAGCCCTTCTTTGCTTCCACTTCTCATATTAATCCTATTAATCCAAATAACTCTCACTGTTTAGATCAGTCTTCAATTCATAACCCCACAGAGATTGTGTCTGTATCCCGTTACCCAAAACATTATAACCCAAGACAAATACAACATAATTTGATAAATACACACCTCTCTGCAGCTCCTCCTCATCCGCCACCCCTCAACTTAGCCCCTGTCTTCCCCATCAGAGAATCTGTCTACTCCCCCCAAAGTTAATAAAAATATAATGTATAAGCATCCCAAAGTGATTAAACAAAAAGTTGGTAAAACTCAAATTAAATATCAAGTCTCTAAATTTAATGATTTGGCCTCTCTTCCTCCTCATAATTTAAAAATTAAATGTGGATTGTTAAACATTAGGTCTCTAACTCCCAAGTCTCTGCTCGTCCATGATCTGTTAATTGATCATCAGATTGATTTAATATCCCTTACAGAGACTTGGTTAGGGCAAGATGATTATGTCGGTTTAAATGAATCAACTCCCTCTGATTATCTAAACTATCAAAATCCCAGAAGTTCTGGTCATGGAGGAGGAGTAGCGGCATTTTACCATTCTAAATTACTAGTTAATGTAAAGCAAAAAACATATTTTAATTCCTTTGAGGGCCTTGTCCTCAGTATTGGGCATGTTAGCAATCTTAGCTTAAACCTAATTTTCTTTGCCATAGTTTACCGTCCTCCCTCAGCCTACTCAGTTTTTATTCAAATTTCCTGAATTCTTAGCTGATTTAGTGCTTAAATCAGATAGAATAATTATAGTAGGGGATTTTAATGTACATGTAGATGTAAATAGTGACTATCTTAATATGATATTTAATTCAATATTACACTCGATGGGGTTTTCCCAGAAAGTAGAAAATTCCACCCATTATCTCCACCGCACATTGGACCTTGTTCTAACATATGGCATAGAAATAGAAAATCTGGTAGTGTCTCCTCATAATCCTGTACTGTCAGACCATTGTCTGTTAACCTTTGATTTCACTATTCCTGACTATTTGATTCCTAAAGAAAAATATTACGACAGCAGATGTCTTTCAGATGATGTTGTTATCAAATTTATGCAGATTGTCTCCTCTATGCCATGTGTCAACACAACAGAAATAAGCAATGGAGAGCTCGCTCCTTCTGTAATTGATAGCATGGTAGATAGTGTTACAGCTTCTCTGCATCAGACTCTAGACTTGGTGGCCCCTTTAAAAAAGAAAAAGTCCAATCAGAGATTTCTAACCTCTTGGTTTAACACAGAAACTCGTAGCTTAAAACAGAAGACTCATCAATTAGAAAGAAAATGGTGTTCCATTAATTTAGATGAAATCTATTCAGCTTGGAGAAATCATCTTTTAATTTATAAAAAATCTCTTAGAAAAGCTAGAACAAGTTATTACTCTGCATTAATAGAAGCGAACAAGAATAATCCTAGGTTTCTTTTCAGCACTGTAGCCAGGCTGACAAAGAGTCAGTACTCTGTCAACCCTCGCATCCCCCTAGAGCTTACTAGTCCGGACTTTATGAACTTTTTCAATCATAAAATTTCATCTATTAGAGATAAAATCAATCAGATTATTTCCACCGTAAACTTAAGTACAGCAACTACTACAACTCCTTCAATTGATATCTGTTTGGATAAGTTTACTCCAATTGACCTTTTAAAGTTAGATAAATTAATTTCCTCATCCAAACCTTCAACTTGTCTTTTAGACCCTATTCCTACCAGGTTATTTTAAAAAGTCTTCCCATTTATTGGTAGCCATATTCTTCAAATAATCAATTCTTCATCAACATTAGGCCATGTACCGCAGGCTTTTAAAACTGCTGTAATTAAACCCTTACTCAAAAAGCCAACGCTGGATCCAGGAGTTTTACCTAACTATCGACCAATCTCTAATCTCCCTTTCATTTCAAAAATCTTAGAAAGAGTTGTTGCTACATAATTATTTGACCACTTGCAGGGAAATGGTTTATTTGAAGAGTTTCAATCTGGGTTTAGAATCCATCATAGTGTAACGTCGGGGCCATGTAAGGGGGGCAGGGATTTCCCAGCATGCTTTGCCAGTTGGAAACGTTACTGTGTGTGTGTATTAAATGTGTTATTACTGAGTTATTATACTGCTGTGTCATTATAACTGTGTTATAATGACCCAGCAGTGTTTAGCAGGATTACGGCAAGATGTATCATGTGTGTGTGTAACCATAATTGAAACGGAGGTCTGGGAGAATGACCTCCCCTCCTCTCTGTGCTCAGAAGTAGTTGGGGTTGGTGGTGTGTAAATAAAGCCTGTTCGTCACAACCATCTTGCTCCTCTTTCTTTGTGTGAATCCCGCAAATGTCACAATAGTACTGAAACAGCCTTAGTGAAGGTTTCTAATGACCTCCTTATCGCATCTGATAATGGACTTGTTTCTGTACTTGTCCTTTTAGACCTTAGTGCAGCCTTTGATACTATCGACCATGATATTCTACTTGATAGATTAGAACACTATATTGGACTTAATGGAACTTTGCTGCAGTGGTCTTGATCTTATTTGTCTGATAGGCTTCAGTTTGTTCATGTCAGTAATGAATTTTCTTCCAGCTCTATGCTCAGTCATGGAGTTCCACAGGGATCTGTGCTAGGCCCTACTCTTTTTAGTTTATATATGCTTCCGTTAGGCAACATCATTAGAAAGCACTGTATACATTTTCATTGTTATGCAGATGACACACAACTATACTTGTCAATGAAGCCAGATGATAGTAATCAATTAGCCAAGTTAGACGCCTGTTTTAAGGAAATCAAAGCTTGGATGACTTGTAATTTTCTGCTATTAAATTCAGATGAGACTGAAGTCATTCTTGTTGGTCCAAAAAACCTTAGAAATACCTTTCCAAATCAAACCCTTAGTTTGGATGCGGTTACTCTTTCTATGAATAGTTCTGTGAGGAACCTAGGAGTTATTTTTGATCAAGATCTGTTTTTCAATTCACATATTAAATTTGTTTCTAATACTGCCTTCTATCATTTGCATAATATTGCCAAGATTAGGAGCATCTTGTCTCTGAGTGATGCTGAGAAACTGATCCACACTTTTGTTAGCTCCAGATTAGATTATTGTAACTCTTTATTATCAGGTTGTCCTAAAATATCTTTAAAAAGTCTTCAGTTGATCCAAAATGCTGCTACAAGAGTTTTAACAGGTACTAGAAAGAGAGATCATATCTCTCCGGTTTTGGCCTCCCTTCACTGGCTCCCCATAGAGTTTAGAATTAAGTTTAAAATCCTTCTTCTCACTTACAAAGCACTTAACAACCAGGCCCCTTCTTATTTAAAAGATCTGATACTACCCTATCATCCTAACAGAGCATTACCCTCCCAAAATGCTGGATTACTTGTAATACCTAGAATCTCCAAAAGTACAATGGGAGGCAGAGCCTTCAGCTATCAAGCTCCTTTCCTGTGGAACCAGTTACCAATCTGGATTTGGGAGTCAGACTCGATCTCTGTTTTTAAGAATAGGGTAAAAACCTTCCTTTTCAATATAGCCTACGATTATGGAGGGATCATGTGTCTCTAAACCCTCCCTTAGTTCTGCTGCTAATAGATTTAGACTGCCGGGAGACCTCCAATAATGTACTTGGCTTCACTCCTTTAATGTTTGCTCTCTATATGTGTGTTCTTTTCATCTTCTCTATCCCCTCACCCCCCAGCCAGTCGCAGCAGATGACTGCCCCTCCCTGAGCGTGGTTCTGCTAGAGGTTTCTTCCTGTTAAAAGGGAGTTTTTCCTCTCCACCATCGCCAAGTGCTTGGTCACAGGGGATCGCCTGATTGCTGGGGTCTTTCTGCAAGTGTGGGTTTTTTTTTTTTTGTTACTTATTTGTACCCGTAGGTAGATTTGGTTTGCAGTCTGGTGACAAGCCACCGGCTGCCGGTTGCTGCGTGCGCAAGCGCCCTAAACCTACATGTTTTTGGTGTAGGGTTTCCCCTACATTTGAAAGTGCTATGAGATGGCTATTGTTGTGAAATGATGCTATATAAATAAAGTTGAATTGAGTTGAATTGAATGTAGACTTCAACTTAGAAAATGCTCAAGTCCAGCAGAACAGGCGAAGACAAAAATATATAAGTACACTGCTACTCGATCTCAGGACAAGGGGAAAAAAAAAACCTCTTCAACAATATACTGTACAAGAGAGGGAAAAAAAAAACCCACCACGAAAACACAAGTATGGGGATACCGCCAGGTAGAGAGAGAGAAAAAAATGGCAGTTCATGTGGCCTACCGGCATCCAGACTCCACATTAGAAAAAAGGAAAAAGGCAGTTCGGATGGCCTGCCCAAGTACCAGAACCGGGGAAACAGTACCTCAGGTGGCCGGCCCAGGTCACCGAACCAGCAAAGCAGACCTTCAGGCAGCTGACCCAGGATGCAGATCCGGCGGAACAGTCCTTCAGGCGGCCAGCCTGTGTCTTTAGACCACCAGGACCGGACGGGGGAGATTGGAGGCGGCCTCCCTACCGAGAGGCACAATGAGGAGAAGCTGGACCGAATGAAAGGGACCCCAGCAGTGTCCGGTGGTGAAGAATGGGGGGAAGGGGGGGAAACAGGGAACCAGTCTGGTGTCAGGTGGAAGGGGATCTGCAGCTCCCTCACCAACCTCGAACCGGGCCAGCACATCACCCTCGGTGGACCCCGACTGGGCCAGCGCCACACCTGGGATGACCTCCAAACACGAACCTGGAGCCTCGACAAACATGACCGGAGCTGACCCATCTCTGGTGACCCTGGGACAAGGCTCGGATAAAGAGGGAGAACAGGGGTCAGGGTCATCAGCAGTGGTAGTGGCAGAGCCTGGCAAGACGAGTTCAGATGCAGCGGCCGGCTGCACCCGGCTCTTCTCCCCAAGAGACAGACAAGAATGCTCCAAGACAGAAAGTAAGAAGACAAGATAGAACACTTGCCTAATCTCAATCTCTACCGCCATCCAGGACTCCGACGATCCAGGCTCAATGATCTGGAGCTCCATTTCTGGTTCCCACTCGACTGCAGTGGCCTCCGCAGCCGGCTTGATGGTCTCCACAGTCCGAGAACCCCCTGGCACTGAAACCCACGCCGATGGCCCACTCGGTGTGGTGGCAGGGGACCCATAGCCTGCTGAAGTTGACTGCTGCTCCACGGAGACCCGGGGATGCTTTATTGGTGGCACAGGCTCCAAATGACAGTCAGCTCTCCTCCTCTGCCCGTGATGCAGCTGCAGGACTGGAACCAGGCTCTCCAGGGCTGCAGGCTCCTCCTCCGTCCGACGGTCTACTCCTGGCACCAGGGGACACTCAGAGGGAAGGGGAGGAAACACAGAGGTAGCAGGTTCAATTTCAATGGCTGCAGCAGGTGGTGGGAGCTCAGAGGACTGTGAACCTTGAGCTCCACCCCCAGGAATCAGACAAGGTAATTCATCAGACAGAGATTTAGAATGAAAAAACACTTGCCTACTTTCCCGGGGGACTATGGTGACTGCTGCAGCAGGCTTGCTTCTTCCTTTTCCTGTGGGGATGGTGACGGAGGACCCCTCCAGAACCCCAACAGGATCAGTGACGGGCAGAGCCAGACAAGGAATCACAGAGCTCACAGCAGCAGAAAGGCGCGCCGAGGAGCAGGGAGGAGCAGCCAGGGCTGTCTGGGGATTTGGAGCTGACGGAAAAGTGGGACAAGATGACCCAGAGGCTAAGGTTGCTGTCTTCACCTTTTGTCGTGGTGCGGGAGAAACAGCTGGCTGGGAGGCAGAGTTCTTCTGGCGACCCAGGACAGGATCCGGACAGGAACCTCGCAGAGGACTGGCCCAATCAGGAGGCTTCCCCCTCGTCGGAACGACCGTGTCCCGGGGAGGAGATGGAGGCTTCTTGGCCAAATTCTCCATCGGTTCCCAGTTCCTCTGACGTAGAACCGTCAACTCCGTCAACCTCACCCTGCCCTCTGGATACGAGGTCAGGTGGTAGTGCTTTAAGGCCTTTTGCACGAGGTCCAGGTACCAGTGAGCGGTGTCGGAGGGGGTGAACAGACAGGCATTGGACAGGAGGTCATCAGCCTCCATCGGGTACTCGGAATCAGAATCAGAATCAGAATCAGAATCAGCTTTATTGGCCAAGTATGCACAACACATACAAGGAATTTGACTTTGGCTAAAAACTTGCTCTCGTTGCTCAGGTGGAGGATTTAAATAAGGATTCAATGACAACAGAGTATGTACAGTAAATTACAGTCTGTCCACGTTTCTATAAAAGGATGCAAATATATACAGGAATATATGCAGTTATTTACTCAGACTAACCACACTTTGCAGAAATATATGAAAAAAATATACAGTCACACAGTATTTCAATGTGAACTCAGATTCAGTGATATAATGTGAATGAAGTAAAAAGCAGTGTGAGAGTTATGTGCAATGTAATAATGGATGAAAAGTCATGAGTACAGCAACAGATGCAACACCCGAGCTCAGATGACACCATCTCTCCAAATAACACTGGCACCCTGAAAAGAGAAAAAAACTCAAGCCCAAAAACAAACTTACTGTGGCTGGCACCTCACCTGGCTGCGACCTACGGTCGTGTTTGCCCCTTTCAGGGCATAAATGAGGTGCCAGATGCCAACAGAGAGTTTGTTTGTTTATTATAGAGGATACAAAATAATGAGCCACGTGGGGCAAACACAAACACTAAACTCAGGCACAAATAAAGAGTACTAACACAAATACAAGAAGGTAGAGAGGGCGGAACCAGACGCTATGGAATAAACACTTACGGATACAAAGTAGTGAGGAAGGAAACTGGAGCCGGGCGTAGGGACTCCAGTCTACGTAGGTGTAGGTCGCAGCGAGGAGTGAGCCTCAGCTGCTCCCTTAAATACTGAAAGCAAAAGGAAATGAAACAAACAGGAGAAGAGGAAACGTAATTGCAAACCATGATCAGCTGTGACAGTGCCGGCTCGACTTTGACAGCCGGAAGTTCGGCCGCGGTGCTGTCAGAGTAAAAGCCTGAGAAAACCAATAATAACTGAGCAGAAATACGGGAGAAAAGGGAGAATATTGAGTGGCCCAGGTGCGGATAAACTCAGCGCTCGGATCACCACAGCTGCACAACATTTGGGCAAGACAGTAAAATACTGGGAGAATATAGTCGAGTCAGATGATGTCATGGTCTGCTCTGTGCTTATTGCCGTCAGCTGCGCGCACACCTGCTCTCCATCTAGACCTGGCCTATTTATACCGCGCTGGCCTGGCTTCAGTGCAGCGTTGTCTCACTGTGCTCCAGACGAGCTTCATCTGCCATTCTCAACGTCTTACCACAGCCTATTGTTGACCTTATTCCAAGCCTGCTGCCACCGAAGTCTGAAGGACCTCCCCTGCAGCCCACGTAAGCCCATTCATTCTTCTCACCTTGTCTACTAGTTCCCTGTGCACAGGCGGAGCTCCGTGGTGGCGGATTCTCCTCTCCTCTGTGGCGGCGGACTCCTCTCCTTCCCTTCCATGCTACAACTCCATCTCCAACCCATGCACCAGTAGGAGCTGCACCTCATCTGCAGACATTGTCCTCCTGACCGTAGCCGCCGCGCTGAACCTGAGCCGTCCACCATCCCTGCATACAGTAAGCCTCAGACTAAACTGTTCCTCTCCTGCAGTTTCCACCTCTAACTGTCCCGCTTCTGTGTGTTCCTAGGGTTGCCAGGCCGTGTGGTGTCCTGCTCTGTTCCCTGCAGTTCCTGCTCACACTTACACACACGCATTCACACATTTTACATGCTAATAAACCTAATTGAATCTGTTCTGGAGTCTGTGTCCGGTCACTAGGTCATAAAACCATGTCAGATGAGACCAAAATTGAAATTTTTAGATGCCACAACACACAGCATGTTTGGAGAAGAAATGGCACTGCACATCAGCCTCAAAATACCATACCAACAGTGACGTTTGGAGGTGGGAGCATCATGGTGTGGGGGTGTTTTTCAGCATATGGTACAGGCAGATTTCATATAATTAATGGAATGATGAATGGACAAATGTATAGAAATGTCCTTGATAAGAACCTGTTGCCATCTGCCAAAATGCTGAAGATGAAACGAGGGTGGACATTTCAGCAAGACAATGATCTCAAACACACAGCCAAGGAAACTCTCAACGGGCTCCAGAGAAGGAAAATAAAGCTGCTAGAATGGCCCAGTCAGTCACCTGAATTGAATCTATTTGAAAATCTATGCAACGAACTGAAGATCAGAGTTCATAGAAGACACCCACGAAACCCTCATGATTTGAAGACAGTTTGTGTGGAAGAATGGGCCAAAATCACTCCTGAGCAATGCCTGCCCCTATTTTCTCTATACAGGAAGCATCTGGAAGCTGCCATTACCAACAAAGGCTTTTCTGCTACTGTAAATATTAAATGAATTTCACCAAGCGTGTTCAATACTTGTTCTGTGTAATTCCACTTTATTAAATATAAAATGTTTTGTGGACAGAGTTGCCCTGATTTCTTTGCATGTGTGGATTACTTGGGTTGTTACTGATATCTGGTGAAAATCTCAGGTCAATGGCTCCATCAGAAATATGTTTAATGAGAAAAATGTTTATGTGCTAAAAACTTATTTTCCCCACTGTACACAGTACAGGACTGTTGCAGTTAGATGGTATTAACAGCATTACAGTTAGTTAAATGACCTGGCAATATATAAATATAGACCCAGACAGTATATTATTTACATATATACAGTGGTGTGAAAAAGTGTTTGCCCCCTTCCTGATATCTCATTTTTTGGTATGTTTGTCACACTTAAACGTTTCAGATCATCAAACAAATGTAAATATTAGACAAAGATAACACAGGTAAACACAAAATGCAGTTTTTAAATGAAGGTGTTTATTATTAAGGGTAAAAAAAATCCAAGCCTACATGGCCCTGTGTGGAAAAAATGATTGCCCACCCTATTAAAACATAAATTAACTGTGGTTTATCACATCTTTGGAAAGCTGAGTTCAATTTCTCTAGCCACACCCAGGCCTGATTACTCCCACAACTGTTCTCAATCAGGAAATCACTTAAATAGGACCTGCCTGACAAAGTGAAGTAGACCAAAAGATCCTCAAAAGCTAGACATAATGCTGTGATCCAAAGAATTTCAGGAACAAACGAGAAACAAAGTAATTGAGATCTAGCCGTCTGGAAAAGGTTATAAAGCCATTTTTAAAGCTTTGGGACTCCAATGAACCACAGTGAGAGCCATTATCCACAAATGGCGAAAACATGGAACAGTGGTGAACCTTCCCAGGAGTAGCCGGCCGACCAAAATTACCCCAAGAGCATAGTGACGACTCATCCAAGAGGTCACAAAAGACCCCACAACAACATCCAAAGAACTGCAAGCCATACTTGCCTCGGTTAAGGCCAGTGTTCATGACTCCACCATAAGAAAGAGACTGGGCAAAAATGGCCTGCATGGCAGAGTTCCAAGGCGAAAACCACTGCTTTAGCAAAAAGAACATAAAGGATCCTCTCAGTTCTGCCAGAAAACATCTTGATGAACCCCAAGAATTTTGGGAAAACACTCTGTGCACTGATGAGACAAAAGATGAACTTTTTGGAAGGTGTGTGTCCCATTACATCTGGCGTAAAAGTAACACAGCATTTCAGAAAAGAAACATCATACCAACAGTAAAATATGGTGATGGTAGTGTGATGGTCTCGGGCTGTTTTGCTGCTTCAGGACCTGGAAGACTTGCTGTGGTAAATGCAACCATGAATTCTGTCATGATTGTGATAACAATCAGCTCACGTACACGATGCAGCAACAAAAGGAGCAATCAAATGACAAAAAAGTTTGGGATCTTTATTAATGTCAATTAAACGCACTGCTACAGAAACGGTCACTCGCCAGAGGAAACAGCCCATGGAGAGAAGACGGGAGCTGTGAGGAGGAAGAACAGAGTAAGGGGAAAATGGGCTGGCCAAATTACCACGTACGTGAGCTCCGAAGGAGAACCGGCAGGGCCCCAGTAGAGAATAGATGAACCAGCAGGGTGAGGGGAGAGGAGCTGGTGGTGCCTGACCAGGTGGAGGTTGTGTGCTGTTGATGGCGGATGATGTGGCAGGGGACCGCGCGTAGTCCCGGACACACACCCGCACAATGGCAGCAACCTGAAGAGAGGAGAGAGAACACAGGTTAATAATGACTTCACCTGCGTGAATCATATACTTGCTTGTCTTGTTCAGGCAGTATACCCAGACGAGCCAGCGTCGAGTCACTGAAGAGTGCTTCCTTATAAACGCTGGCTGATGAGAGGGTGCAGGTGCGTCCTCTCACTCAGGTGCAGTGATGACCTGAGGAGAGATAAACGGAAAGGAGGGGTCACACTCTCGCTGTCCATGACAGGCCCCCCCTTCTAGGAGAGCCTCCTGGCGATCCACAGGGCTTCTTGGGATGAGCTCGGTGATAGGCCCAGAGCATATCCTTGTCCAGCACCCGTGGGAACCCAGGACCATTCCTCTGCGTCGTAGTCCTCTCAGTCCACCAAGTATTGCAGACCCAGGCCTTGACGGCAAACATCCAGGATCAGATGGACCGTATAGGCGGTGTGGCCGTCGATCATTCGGAGAGGAGGAGGTGGCTTCAGGGGTGGGGGGGCAGAGGGGGCTGACTGAGAGGGGTTTGATATGCGATACACGGAAGGTCGGGTTCACCCGTAAGGTCAGTGGAAGCTTCAGCTGCATGGAGGCATCGTTGACCACTATGGAGATTGTATAAGGTCCCAGGAAACGGGGAGACAGTTTCTTGGAGTTGGCCTTCAGGGGAATCTGGCTAGCCACTAGCCAGACCTGCTGTCCCACAGCATACTTGAGGGCAGGCATCTGCTTCCTGTCGGCCATGGCCCGGTTGCGCTTGGCAGAGCGGGCGAGGGTGGCGTGCGTGGACCTCCAGAGTTGCCGACAGCGGCGAGTGTGGACCCCCAGGGAGGGAACCGCGACCTCCCTCTTGGTCATTGGCAGTAGCGGAGGCGTATACCCCAATGACATCTCAAAAGGGGTGAGTCCAGTGGCAGTGGACACGGCCGAGTTCATGGCATATTCCACCCAGGTCAGGTGCTTGCTCAGGCGGAGGGATTCTTGGCTGCTACGCTTTGGAGAGAGGCCTCCAAGGACTGGTTGGCATGCTTCGCCTGCTTGTTGCTCTGAGGATGGTTTTCAGAGGAGAGGCTCACTATGGTGCCCAGAGTTCGGCAGAAGACCCTCCAAACCTGGGACATGAACTGGGGGCCCCGGTCAGACACAATGTCCAAAGGAATGCTGTGGAGGCGGATCACATGCTCGGATCACTCCCCTTGGCCTTGGCCGTCTCCAAGGCCGAGGGGAGTTTGGGGACGGCCACTAGGTGCACAGCCTTGGAGAAGCAGTCCACAATGGTCAAGATGACTGTCTTTCCGTTGGGGGGGGGAGGTCCAGTCACAAAGTCCAGTCACAAAGTCCAGGGCGATATGGGACCACGGGCAACCAGGGATGGGCAGGGGATGGAGGAGTCCAGCCAGGGGGGAGGAGTCTGACACCCCAGACACAGGTCTGGCAGGCCCGCACATACTCCGGCATGTCCCACTGCAGCGTGGGCCACCAGAAAACCCGCCGAATAAGATCCATGGTGCGGGTGATCCTGGGGTGGCAGGCGAAGCTTCTGGTGTGGCCCCACTGAATGACGTCACTGTGGAGGACAGCCGGGAGTACAGGCACTTCCGGGGGCACCCTGCTGATACAGGCTCCTGAGACTGATCCTCCGCTCGATGTTCCACGTAAGGGCTCCGAGGATGCATGAAGAGGGAAGAATGGGTTGGGGGTGGGAAGGGGGTGCTACCTCCTTGGAATCAAACTGGCGCAATAGCGCATCTGGTTTGGTAGGGGATAGTAAAGTTGAACCACTGGAAAAACAGGGCCCAACAAGCCTGCCTGGCATTAAATTGGCAAGCCGACCGCAAATACTCAAGGTGTTTGTGGTCGGTCCACACGACAATGGGGTGAATAGCCCCCTCTAACCAATGCCTCCATTCCTCCAACGCCAACTTAATGGCGAGCAGCTCTTTGTCCCCTATGTCGTAATTCCTCTTCTCCGGCGTAAGCTGACAAGAGAAAAACGCACACGAGTGGAGCTTCTGATTGGAGCTTCTGATTGGAGGGTGTGCGCTGTGAGAGGACAGCGCCTACCCCTGAATCAGACGCATCCACCTCGAGGATGAACTAGAGCTGTGTGTCGACCTGAGCAAAGATTGGTGTGTCCGTGAACAGGCCCTTCAATTTGGAAATGGCCTGTTCAGCTGCCTCAGTCCAACGAAAGGGAACCTTAACGGAGGTCAGCTGTGTTAAGGGCAGTACCACCCCACTATAGTTCCGAATGAACCTGCGATAAAAGTTTGCGAACCTGAGGAAGCGTTGAAGCTCCCTGTGGGAGTGGGGCGCTGGCCAATCAAGCACTGCCCTCACCTTGGCTGGGTCGGCAATCAGTCTCCCTTCAGCAACTATGGAGCCCAAGAAGGTGGTGGAATTGGTGGAAGAACTTACACTTCTCGGCCTTAATGTAGAGCTGGTTCTCCAGGAGCCGTTGTAGCACAGCTCTCACATGGACTTCATGTTTCTCTGGTGAGCGGGAGAAAATCAAAATATCATCCAAATAGGCGAACACAAATTGATACAGCATATCGCTGAGGACGTCGTTAATTAACCATCGGAAGACAGTGGGGGTGTTGGTGAGCCCAAAAGGCATCACCAAATATTCAAACTGCCCCTGGTGGGTTTTAAATGCCGTCTTCCACTTGTCCCCCTCATGAATGTGGATAAGATGGTAGGCATTGCGCAAGTCTAATTTGGTGAATACCCATGAGCACTGAAGGAGTTCAAATGCAGAGTTCATTAAGGGCAGGGGATATTTGTCCTTAACTGTAATAGCGTTGCACTCCCGGTAGTCGATACACAGGCGCAGCGAGCCATCCTTCTTCCCCACAAAGAAGAACCCAGCCCCGAGAGGAGCCGAAGATGGCCGAATGAGGCCAGCGTTCAGCGACTCCTTAATATACTTCTCCATTGCCTCCCTCTCCGGACCAGAAATACTGTAGAGTCGGCTGGACGGTAGCCTTGCCCCCAGGATGAGGGCCACAGCACAGTCATAAGAGTGATGAGGCGGAAGCAACAGTGCTCTCGACTTGCTGAAGACCTCTCCCAAATTGTGGTAAGGCTGGGGAATGGGGCTGAGGTCCGGTGGCTCGACCGGAGGGAGAGAGACAGGGAGAGATGGGGAACGCTCAGCTGAACGTAGACAATTAGCCAAACAAAATGGGCTCCAGAAGGAGATGGAATTTTGTCCCCAGGTTATGATGGGGTTATGCTTCTGGAGCCATGGATAACCTAGCATCACCGGGGAAGATGAAATTGGGAGAACAAGGAACGCGAGTTCCTCCCGATGATTCCCAGAAAGAAGGATGGTGATCGGTGCCGTGCGTTTGGCAACTACCACAACCTCACGGCCAGATATAGTGGTAATTCTTTGGTGTTGGGGCAATTTGAGTGTGGGAATACCCATGTCCCGAACGAACCGGGCCGACACGAAATTGCCCTCTGCCCCTGAATCCATTACCATCATCACCCTCCTCTCGAACCCCGGCAATTGCACGAGGGCCAAAATAGAGAAATTACTGGGGGGAGTTAATTTGGTCCCGCCCACCAGACCCCCCACGGTTACTGATGGGCCGCGTCTTTTGGCTGCTGGGGGCACTCGTCCCCACTGTGCTTCACAGAACCACAATACATGCACGTGCCAACCCTCCTCCTTTGCCAGCGCTCATCGTCGGTCAATTGGAACCAACTGAGGTCCATCGGCTCGGGAGGAGGACCAGTTCCCCCAGTGTCAGTCACCGCAGCGGGCAACTGCTCAGCAGACAGGCAAGAGGAGGACTGTCGCTCCTTCACGTGCTCATGGTAGCAGTTATCTAAGCCCACAGACTGATCGATAAGACCATCGAGAGTGTCGGGAACCGCATAAACTGCCAGGTTGTCGCGGAGGTGGGTGCTTAACCCGTGGAGGAACGCACTGCGTAACACAACTTCGTTTCACCCCGAGTCCGCTGCTTCGACCCGAAACTCCACCGAGTACTTGGCCATGGATCGAGCACCCTGGTGGAGAGTCATAAGGCGGCTCATGATATTCCCTTGGCTCTCGGTGTGGTCGAATGCGTGAAAAAAAGTGACTAGAAATTGCTCAAATGTGTATCCCCACCCTTCCGGGCTGTCTGCCATGGCCCAAGCCCAACTAAGGGCTCAGTCCCGTAGCAGTAATGTGAAAAACTGAATTTTCACCACATCCCCCAGGTACTCCCCCCTGACCTGCTCCAAATACATCCGTACCTGATGGAGAAACTCCTTACACTTCCCAACCACCCCGCGTATGGGGCAGGTGTGGGAACGGAGGTGGTATGGCACACCGGAGGTTGAACAACGGGAGCAGGCTGAGGAGGAGGAGCGCAACGGAGCCGCATTGGCCAAATGTTGTGTGACGGTGCCCTATTGCTGCATCATTATCTGCAGCTGCAGGGACATCATGACAATTTGATGCTCGGTTGCTTCTAAGTGATTCAGAGCTGTTTGCCCCACTGCTGCACCTGCTGAGCCGAAGTCAGGGCTGGCTCGTTCTGTCATGATTGTGATAACAATCAGCTCACGTACACGATGCAGCAACAAAAATGCGCAATCAAACAACAAAAACATTTGAGATCTTTATTAATGTCAAATAAACGCACAACTACAGAAATGGTCACTCGCCAGAGGAAACAGCCTGTGGAGAGAAGACAAGAGCTCTGGGTAGGAGGAACAGAGTAAGGTGAAAATGGGCTGGCCAAATTACCACTTACATGAGCTCCGAAGGTAAACCTGCAGGGCCCCAGAGGGGAATAGACAAACCAGCAGGGTGAGGGGAGTGGAGCTGGTGGTGCCTGACCGGGTGGAGGTTGTATGCCGTTGATAACCGATGATGTGGCAGGGGAGCGCGCGTAGTCCCGGAGACACACCCGCACAATGGCAGCAACCTGAAGAGAGGAGAGAGAACATAGGTTAATAATGACTTCAACTGCTTAAATCATATACTTGCTTGTCTTGTTCAGGCAGTATACCCAGACGAGCCAGCATCGAGTCACTGAAGAGTGCTTCCTTATAAATGCTGACTGATGAGAGGGTGCAGTTGCAAAGTGCAGTTGCAAAGGCGCTGTGGGCGCCAAGATGGCGCCCACAGCGGTCGACATGGTGCTTCGCTGCGCTCTTTGTTTGTTTTTGTTTGTCAATTGTGTGTCTGCTTGCACTTATACCCGTGAAGAACTTTTAAATATCAGGACTTTCACCCCCACGGACCTCCTCCCAGTTTTTCTAGCCCCTGCCGCCGATCTGGTTTATTGTTTGGCTCGGAAAGTGAGACGGCGGAAGAGAGGAAGACGAGCGGGCGCTCTCGTGCGACTTCGCAGGAGAGGCTCGCGAACGGCGCTGCCTGGCATATTTCTGTCCAATACCAACTCTCTCTCTAACAAGGTGGATGAACTGAGACTGCTGATGCGTTTTAAGGACCTCGCCTCCTCAGCTGTCCTCTGCTTTACTGAGACCTGGCTCCGGGAAAATATACCGGACAGCGCGCTGCGCCTCGACGGCTTCCAGCTCTTCCGTGCTGATCGTGACACAGAGCTTTCCGGCAAGACCACAGGAGGCGGAGTCTGCTTCTACATCAACTGCATCTGGTGCTCTGATGTAACGGTAATTTCCAAACACTGTTCTCCTGCCTTGGAATTTCTTGTTATCAATTGCAAGCCCTTCTATTCCCCGCGGGAGTTTGCTTCTTTTATAATGATCGCTGTGTACGCCCCTCCCGACGCGGACACGCGCGAAGCTCAGCGCGTGCTCGCGGATCACATTCAACACACAGAGCGGAGTTTTCCAGACTCGCTGATTATTGTGGCTGGCGACTTTAATCAGTGCAATCTGAGCCACGATCTCCCCCGCTACAAACAGTTTATTAAATGCCCCACCAGAGGATTAAACACACTGGATCACTGTTACACCACAGTGAAAGACGCATATCGCGCTGTCCCTCGAGCTGCGCTGGGATTATCTGATCACGTGATGGTTCACCTCATTCCCACATACAGACAGAGATTGAAGCTCACTAAACCTGTTGTGAGCACTACGAAGATACGGACCAGTGATGCTGAGGAGAAGCTGGAAACGTGCATGGAAATATCTGACTGGGGCATGTTTAAAGGAGCCACGCATGATCTGGATGAGTACACGGACACTGTGAACTCATATATCCACTTTTGTGAAGAGAACATTCTTCCATCACGCACCAGGGTGAGTTACTCTAATGACAAACCCTGGTTCACAGCTAAGCTCAGACAGATCAGGAAGGAGAAGGAAGCAGCGCTGAAAAGTGGAGACAGGGACTGCTACAGGGAGGTTAAATACCGGTTTAACAGAGAGCTGAAGAGGGCTAAATCTGTGTACTCAGAGAGACTCCAGCAGCAGTTCACTGCTAATGATTCGGCTTCCGTGTGGAGAGGACTGAGGCAGATCACCAACTATCGGCCTCAGGCTCCTAAAGGTCAGGATGACAAAGCCCTTTGTCAGAGACTGTCCCAACACTATGCCCGTTTTGACACCTCGTCATCTGTGTCCAACTCCCCCCCTCCCTCCAGCTCCACAGCCTCCACATTCCCTACTTCATTTAAGGCACCCCCCCCTCCTCCCCCCCTCCCCTTATCATCAGTGAGCAGGATGTGCTCAAACAGTTCTCCAGACTGAACCCGCGCAAGGCCCCCGGCCCAGACGGCGTGTCTCCCTCCACCCTGAGACTCTGTGCGAAACAGCTGGCTCCTGTATTCACAGACATTTTTAACACCTCCCTTAAGTTATGCCACGTGCCATCCTGCCTCAAATCCTCCACCATCATCCCTGTCCCCAAGAAGCCACGGATCACTGGACTTAATGACTACAGACCTGTAGCGCTCACCTCTGTAGTCATGAAGTCCTTTGAGCGCCTGGTCCTGTCCCACCTCAAGTCCATCACCACCCCTCTCCTGGACCCGCTGCAGTTTGCCTACCGAGCCAACAGGTCTGTAGACGATGCAGTCAACCTGGCCCTCCACTCCATCCTGCAGCACCTGGACTCCCCGGGAACCTACGCCAGGATCCTGTTTGTGGACTTCAGCTCCGCATTCAACACCATCCGCCCCGCTCTGCTCCGGGACAAGCTGTCCCTGCTCAACGTGCCTGACTCCCTCTGCAGGTGGATCATCGACTTCCTGACGGACCGGAGGCAGCATGTGCGGCTGGGAAAGACTGTCTCAGACTATACTAGCATCAGCACCGGATCACCCCAGGGCTGTGTACTTTCCCCCCTACTCTTCTCCCTTTACACCAACTCCTGCACCTCCAGCCACCAGTCTGTCAAGTTGATCAAGTTTGCGGACGACACCACCCTCATCGGGCTCATCTCCAATGGCGACGAGTCCGCCTACAGGAGAGAGGTGGCCCAGCTGGCGTCCTGGTGCAGCAATAACAACCTGCAGCTGAACGCTCTGAAGACAGTGGAGATGATTGTAGACTTCAGGAAAGTCACTACTCCTCTGCCCCCCCTCACCCTCTCAGGCTCTCCCATCACCACTGCTGATTCCTTCCGCTTCCTAGGCACTACCATCACCAGGGACCTCAAATGGGAGCTGACCATCAGCTCACTCATCAAAAAAGCCCAGCAGAGGATGTTCTTCCTGCGGCAGCTGAGGAAGCTCAAGCTACCCACCAAGATGTTAGTGCAGTTCTACACAGCCATCATCGAGTCCATCCTCACCACCTCCATAACCGTGTGGTACGCAGGAGCCACTGCCAGGGACAGACTAAGGCTGCAGCGCGTCGTGCGCACTGCTGAGAAGGTGATCGGCTGCAAGCTCCCATCTCTCCAGGATCTGTACATCTCCAGGACCCGGAGGCGTGCTGGCCGGATCATAGCCGATCCCTCACACCCTGGTCACGTACTGTTTGCCCCCCTCCCCTCTGGTAGAAGACTTCGGTCCATCCAGACTAAAACCTCCCGTCACATGAACAGCTTCTTCCCCTCTGCCATTAGACTGCTGAACACTAAGTGACTCTCGTGCACCATGTACAGCAGCTCAACCAGACTCATGTCAATCATCACTGTTTTCTTCCTGCATTACCGACTGCACTATATAGTTCTCCACAGTATCTGCTGCTGGCTAATATATATTTTAACTGTTGACCAGTATCACTTAATCTTATCCTACACTTTATTACATGTATAGTTTATTTCTCTTATCTTATCATGTTTAATGTTGCAGCATTGTACCGAGACAAATTCCTAGTTTGTGTACTACATGAACAATGGCAATAAACCTGATTCTGATTCTGATTCTGCATCCTGTCACTCAGGTGTGGTTATGACCTGAGGAGAGATAAACGGGAAGGAGGGGGCATGCTCTCACTGCCCATGACAGAATTCTGCTGTCTACCAAAAAATCCTGAAGGAGAATGTCCGGCCATCTGTTCGTGACCTCAAGCTGAAGCACACTTGGGTTCTGCAGCAGGACAATGATCCAAAACACACCAGCAAGTCCACCTCTGAATGGCTTAAGAAAAACAAAATGAAGACTTTGGAGTGGCCTAGTCAAAGTCCTGACCTGAATCCGATTGAGGTGCTGTGGCATTACCTTAAAAAGGCGGTTCATGCTCAAAATCCCTCCAGTGTGGCTGAATTACAACAATTCTGCAAAGATAAATGGGCCAAAATTCCTCCACAGCGTTGTAAAAGACTCATTGCCAGTTATTGCAAACATCTGATTGCAGTTGTTGCTGTTAAGGGTGGCCCAACCAGTTATTAGGTTTAGGGGGCAATCACTTTTTCACACAGGGCCATGTAGGTTTGGATTTTTTTTCCTTTAATAATAAACACCTTCATCTAAAAATGGCATTTTGTGTTTACTTGTGTTATCTTTGTGCAATTTAAATTTGTTTGATGATCTGAAACATTTAAGTGTGACAAACATACAAAAAAATGAGAAATCAGAAAGGGGGCAAACATTTTTTCACACCACTGTATATATGTATATACATACACACACACACACACACACCTATATATATGCACTACTCACAAAAAGTTAGGGATATGTGGCTTTCGGGTAAAATTTCAGGATGCACCTACAATGCACTATAACCTTCATAGGTGAACTTAATTTGACCTTCTCTAGGATAACTAAGTAGAAGGTTATGCTGTTCATTCCACCTAGCTACAATGCTCTGCACTGTGTGTTTATATATTTATATATTTATATGTACATATGTATATTCGCTGCTCTTGTTTTTTCTTGTCTTCTTGATTGTTGCTCTGAGTGTTGCTATCCCTGTGCTGTTGCAATCCTGGAATTTCCCCATTGTGGGACTAATAAAGGCTTATCTTATCTTATCTAACCTTTTGAATGCACATTTCCAACTGTTCACTGTTTCAGTACTTTTTGCATAACTTGCTGTTCTCTAACAGCAAGTGCTTAATGGGAAAATTCACAGCAAATGTTTGAGCCATGAATCGACCAATAACTTTTCTGGTTCAATTAGAATTGGTATTTAAACAGTCCTCTTCATCATGCTGTTCACATTTTGACATCATGAGACCAAGACGACACCTAACAATTGATCAACAGTACTTTGCCATTGTGAGGCTTCAAACAGGATGTTCGCAGAGGGAAGTGGCCACTGAGCTTAGAGTGTCACAGAGTGTCATCAGCAGGCTGCAACAGAGATACAGAGAGACTGGAAGAGTCACAGAAAGTTATAGAAATGGACATCCTTTGGCCATATCCCACGCTGATGACCGCTTCATTATGAACAATGCCCTGTGGAACCAGATGATGAATGCTACTCAACTCCAGGCACATTTAAGGAAGGTGAGAGGCACCCAAGTGTCATGTCAGACCATTTGAAACCATTTACATCAGCATGGTCTGTGTGCTAGACGACCTGTAAGGGTACCTGACCACACCACCAGGCACAGGCGTCATCGTCTTGCATGGGCCAGGGAGCATTTATGCTGGACAAGGGACCAGCGGGCCTCAGTACTGTCCTCTGATAAAAGTCGATTCACGTTGAGCAGAAATGATGTCCGCCTTGACACGTCAAGGAGAGCACTATGCATCAGCCACTGTTGTCACCAGACAAGCCTTTGGTGGTGTTACAGTCTGGGCAGGCGTGTATAGTCAATACAGAACTGCCCTACACCTTGTGAATGGTACAGTGAAAAGCCAATACTACCTGAATAACATCATTAATCCAATTATTGTGCCCCTGCATGAACAACACAGGCCTAACGTCATCTTCATGGATGACGATGCTCCAGCAAATCGAGGTCGCATCATTAGAGAATGGCTGCTGGAGGCTGGGGTACCTCAAATGGAGTGGCCTGCACTTTCTTCAGACCTGAATCCCATAGAAAACCTATGGGATCAGCTGATTCACCGTGCAGGGGCTCGTAACCCTGTACCCCTCAACCTCAATGACCTGAGGGCCGCCCTTCAAGAAGAGCGGAATGCCATGCCTCAGCAGACAATAAGTTGACTTGTGAACAGAATGAAATGTTGTTGTCAAGCTGTTAGGCTGTGTGTCCACCAAACGCGTTTTTTGTTGCCTGACCGCCCTGGTGTTTTGTTGTTTTTTTTTTTCAGCGTTTGTGCGCTGTGGTCTGAAAAAAAAAATAAAAATCTGTGCCCTGTATCCCAGCAACAGCTTGTCACTCTCAGCTCAGGACTTCCGCTTTTCCTATGGTCAGACTGTCTACTTATTTTTCAATAGCAGTCTCTAAATAACAATGGACAGGAAATGTGTTTTAGCAGCTCTGGATGTAAAATATGATGACACGGAAAACAGGAGTCTGAGTAGAGACTGTATCAGCGTCCCATGTCCCGCCCTTCTTTAATTTTGATTGACTGCTTTGAAAGGTCTGACATTGACAAGCTCAGCTGCATTCTGAAAAGTTGAACTTTTTTCAATGCTGAGCACCCTGAGCGCCACAACAAAAAACAGCCACCACTCAAAGCATTTCAACGGCGAGGGCACTCAGCGCTGTAAACGCTGGACTACATAGAGAATGAATAGAAAACAGTTGCCCAGAGCGGAAAAAATGCGTTTAGAGGACACCCTGCCTAACTGATGCTCAAGGGCACATTACAAGTTATTGAGACACTGACGTTTTTTGTTGTGGTATACCCACCACTGTTGTTGGCTTTTGTTTCAATAAATTGTTTGAGATGAGGAAATCACCATTGCATGCTTCTACTTAAATGTCCTACTTTCATGATATTATGTCACTGTAGTGTGAACTTTTTACATTTTCCATAAATTTCACCCGAAAGCCAAATATCCCAAACTTTTTGTGAGTAGTGTATATCTGAGCTTTCACTTTGCATGGAAGAGTTTTAACTTGCTCTTGTGTAGCAAAGAACTGTGTTAACTGCCAGTAGTTTTCTGAAGTGTTACTGAGCCCACATGGTAATATCCTTTACAGAATGGTGCTGGTTTTTAATGGAGTACTACCTGAAGGATCAAAAGTCACAGGCATTCAGTGTTGTTTTTCACTCTTGTGGCTTAGGTGCAGAAAGTTGTCCACATTCTCTGAAACTTTTGATGATATTATGGACTGTTGATGATGAAGTTCTTTGCAATTGTATGTTGAGAAGCATCACCTGTTTCCAATTAACCAGTTCACCTGTGAAATGTTCTAAAAAGTAGTTTTTTTTTTAGGATTCCTTAATTTTCCGAGTCTTTTCTTGCCCCTGTCCCAGCTCTTTTGGTATGTGATGCAGGCATCAAATTCAAAATGAGTGAATATTTGCAAAAAAATCAATAACATTTTTCAGTTTAAACAATATTTTGTCTTTATAGTATATTCAACAGAATATTGGTTGAAAAGGAAATCATTGCAAATCATTGTATTCCATTTTCATTTGCGTTTTACACAACATCCCAACTTAATTGGAATTGGGGTTTGTACATATACAGTAACTTAAAGTTCTGAAAGCAAACAGCCAGTAAGTACAACCTTCAGAGTGTTTGAGCATTCAATGAATGTGCCATAGGCTAAACAAACCAAGAGAGGCAAAGTGGGTTTTATTTGCTTACTCTCAATCTCTCTATGCATCCAGTTTCATTCATGCTAATTTTTTTCTTTTCCAGTGCCCCATTTTCTCGGTTTCAGTTATTCCTCCATCTTCCTTTATCCCATCAGTCCACTTCCCAAAGGCACGCCAACAAACAAACAGACAGATGATGTCACCGCTGCAGTATCTGGTTTATATCCTGGTGACAGACCGTAATGCAATGGGCTTTTGACCCCTGTAGGGAGAACACGCTGGATGGGAGGAAGTTAGAAGAATCACAAGGCACTATGGTGGTCTGGCTTGTGTGTGTGTGTGTGTGTGTGTGTGTGCACGCGGGTGCGTGCGTGTGTGTGTGTGTGTAAGACAGATGCGAATTGTGTTTAATCCTACAAGGCCAAATGCGCAGTTCTTAACTCAACATTTTTCAGAGTTGGCATTTGACACTGGATTTAGTAACTTGGTTAAAGATGCACTCCAGTGGATATGAATCCCATTAAAAATAAATCTGCATTGTTTAAATTGGTGTCTTATGCCCCTTTTTCCACAAAAAAATTTCATGGTCTTACAATTGCTTGTGGAAATCTTTTCCCTTTTTCTTCTCTTTTGAACACTGAGATCTAATTAGATCTAATTCTAATTAGCCCCCCCCCCACCACCACCACCACCACGAAGAAGCTGATGTGCCACCTCTCCTCAAGGAGCACAGCACACGCTAATCTGCAAGCTAGCAAATCTGACCAGAAAATGATAGTACTGGAGATCTACTGTTTTAAAGATAATAATACAATGCTGTCATGACTGCAGAGGGTCCAAACAACAACTCTGCACTTGCAGAGCACACAGGCACCACAGCAAAGTGGCACAGTGCACACACCAGCCATAACTGCTGTCTTCTGCTGGGAAGCAAACTATATACAGCTGCCCAATAGTAGACTATGAGTGTGTCCCCACTGGTGCTCATGCACCTATAATATTCAAACCTTTAAAAGTTTAAGAAACATCACCACGACTGTTTAAAAGGATGACCAGATCAATTGTATATCACATGTAACCACACATGCACTAGGGGCAGCTTGAAACACAGTGGAGAGTCAGCTCCGCCCTTAGTCGAGAGAGTCTTAAGGAGATGTGTAAGTTATTTCATTGTTAACAATTCACAGTTCAACTGCAGAGAGAAAATATTCCTGTGTTATCCATTGGAGGACAGTGTTGGACTTTTGAGTTTCCGTCAGGAGCCTTGGTAGGAAATCTGTGTATCTGGCAAGTATCAAAAGGTGATTAAAACATCAAACTGTCTCTTGGGGAATAAACTTCAGCGAATTTATGAGAGGAAGTCCCAGCTGTTCCTGTCACAGAGAGTGGATTTTAGGGTCACTTTACCAATGGAATGTGACTTCAAAGCTGTGGTCTTTAGATGAAGAAAAGCAATTCATGACTAGACTTTTTTGGTGAAACAATTTCTCCTCAGCAAAGAATGATTTTATAAATTGGGACCCAGCGGTTAACGCTATAATTGCTCTTATGTTTCTCACCCCAAAATCGGCTCTGTGGTACCTGGGTCTCATGGAGGCGGCTATTCACTGCCATCCATGGCTCACAGAGCATGCTGAGGGGGTGAAAAGGATCACCCTGGTAGCCGACCTGTAGCGTGAAAACGGCAAGATGGTGAGGAGTTCGCCAAACAAGCCAAAGTCTGTGCCGATGAAGAAGTGTCCCTTGCTTCGGTACCTCCGGCTCCTTGCCAATCTCCAGCTCCGAGTGCACTCAGACCATCAGCACATGAGGACGGCGTGCTTCAGTCATCTGATCATGAGGTCAGTGCTCCCCAGCTGTCTCATCTAGAGGTCATCGTGCTCCAGCCATCTCATCTAGAGGTCAGCGGGCTCCAGCCACCTCATCCAGAGGTCACCGCGTGGTCTCCCACCACCCACCCTGGGAGGGTCTTTTTGTGTTTGTTTGGGGTCATCTGGATCCGCTCTTAAGGAGGGGGGCACTATGATGGGGGGACGTGTTTGCAAACATGTTCCACTCTTTAAGTTATGTTTCTTTCCAGTTGTCAGTGTGACTATTCTGCCCTTGCCTTTAGTTTTCTGTTCATTTTGTGTATCATTATCACCCTTATCCTGTCATCTTTTATTTACCCATTGTGATAGTGCTTTCTGTTTATTCTGCCCATCCTTACTGGTCCTTTGTTTATTTCTCAAGGCTGCACCTGATTGTGTCTCTCTCCCTCTTGCCCTCTCCTCCTCTCTCTTAATTAATCCCAGCCATTTGTTATTATTTCCCATTAGTGTCTGTGTCTATATGTTCCACTCAGTTTTCAGTTCGCTGTTGTGTCCTAAACACTGTTTGTGTTCCTCACTTGCATTTTGTCTGGTGTGTTTTCTTTCTTTATGTCTGCCAGTGATTGTCCAGCCCTAAGCTACGTTTTTTGTTATTAAATCTGCTCAATCTCATCTCCGCATTTGGGCCCGTCTTTCTGCCTTCCCAGCAGCGGATCATGACAGTTTGTGGGTCACGTGACTTGCACCAGAGGCTAGTTAGCACAGTAGTGATTTAGCTTTGATGCATACATAGTCGTGTGAAAAAATTAGGACACCCCATTAAATATTCAGTTCTTTATTAAAAAATGTTCACATATCTATGTCTAACCTTGTTTTTGTTTTTATTTGCATTTTGTTAACATTTATTTTAGCCATTTTAAGTGGGAAAGAATCTGGGGGTGTCCTAAAAAAGATAGGGTGTCCTAATTTATTCCTCACTATTTGCTTAGAATTACATTTTACAGAAAATTTGACAAAAAAAATATTCATTTTTAATTGTTTAGTTGTACTGCATGAATCTCCCAGCATTTTATCCATATGTCCAAATATGTTAAAAATCTGAGTGTGATTATCAGGGAATATAGTAACTCTTGGAACCCCTGTTGTCAATGTAGATTGCTCAGTTGGAACTGTCATATAAATGAATGTAAATGGTGACTGGCAGACAAATTTCATGGAACATACACTATGTCTAAAATTAAGATAAGATAAGATAAGCCTTTATTAGTCCCACAATGGGGAAATTCCAGGATTGCAACAGCACAGGGATAGCAACACTCAGAGCAACAATCAAGAAGACAAGAAAACAAGAGCAGCGAATATACATATGTACATATAAATATGTAAATATATAACCACACAGTGCAGCGCATTGTAGCTAGATGGAATAAATATATAAATATATATACACAGTGCAGGGGCACACATAGTGCCCCCAAATTACAATAATACTGTGGCAGGTTGATTCAACCCCCCCACAACACACAGGACACTCAGCTCTCTTCTCTCGGTTTTTCCCGCTGCACTACTGAGATGTAATGTGCCATTCATGTATTGTGATGCAATGTGCCACGCATGTATTGTGATGCAATGTGCCATTCATGTATTGTGATGTAATGTGCCATTCATGTATTGTGATGTAATGTGCCATTCATGTATAGTGTTCATGCGTCCTGTCCTTACTGTGACCTAGAGGCTGAGATCAATATGTAGATGTGCTTTGGTGTAAACCCCCACAAACAGACTGGTCAGACACAGCGCTCGGCTAGAGCAATTAACAGAACAGTGAAATGTGTATTAATGTCTACAGACAGACTCGTTTCTTCTGGCTCACTTCTGTGATGTTAATGTTGCCTTTCATGCATTGTGTTCATGCGTCCTGTCCTTACTGTGACCTAGGGACTGAGATCAATATGTCTCTCAAATGCAAATGTCTCATGCCTGTTCTGTTATCTCTTTGATCATACCAACTGCTGGGGAATGCCCTTTGATGTATTGTTGTAGTTGGGTATATATGCTGCAACTCTGTAACGCAAGCTCTCTCAATCTCACTTCTGCAACTGCTGCTGCTGGACACAGACATTGCGTCCTCCTTCTCTGAGAGCCGTGGGCTTGCTCCCGGCGAGCATGCACGGCGCCGGGAGCGGCGCTTGTGACGGCAGTATGATATAATAAAACTTCCTTAAAACCACACCATCGCTGCTTATATTTTTTATCATCCGCTGCACTGGTGACCCCGAAGACACACACGCTTTGTGCGACGCAGCCTTCTGGTTTGGACATCCATGTTGAACCGGCCGAGGGACACAAGACGTCTCCTCCCTCTCGCCGCCCCAACGCACCATGACCGGAAGGCAGAAAAGAACACGCTGCCGGCGAACACAGCAGCCTGATGCAAACGAGCTGCTCTCCCTTTGGCTTCAGGGAGACCTCGACGCGGAGCCAACACAGGTGAGCTGTTCTCCGGACATCACCCACGACCGGGAAAACTGCAGAAAACGTCATGGCGCGACCCTCGCCTGAGATCGGGACATCCACGCTGGACCAGCCGAGGGACACAGAACGTTTTCTCCCTCTCACCGCTACTCCTCCCTCTCAGCGATCCTACTCATCTACCCGAGCCTGAGGAACAAAGATTGTCTATTCCCTCCCACCGCTCCGACGCATCTGCACGAGCCTGAGGGACAAAAGATCGTCTATTTCCTCTCACCGCTCCAACGCACCATGGCCAATCTGCAGCCACAGCTCAACCTGGAGTTTATCGGCGCCATCTGCGCCGATCTCCACCAAGATTCTGCACTCTGACTCGCCACTCCAGCGGCCCACCCAAGCACGGAACCCCCGCGCGCGCACCGGGGAGTTACGAGGATGGCGCACCACGCACGGGGCAATAAAGGCTACAGAGACCGCCATTGTCCTCCGCCACTGCACATGCCCGAGAAAAACGGCCGATCGCCACCCTCGGAACCTTCAGGGCTGCTCGTTCACCTGAAGCAAGCACGCAGCTCGCCACTGGATTTTCTAATGGTCTCAGCCACGGCACAAAGGGATTTCAGCCGTCAGCTGTTCCCGGGGGGCTTTGGGGTTGCTCCTGCACCTAAAGCCAACACGCCAGTCCCTCTGCTTTTGTTTCTTTTTTTTTCTTACAGCCGCTCCTGCTTTTCTTCATGGCCACGAGAGGAGTCAGAGACAAATTTTTCTTCTTGTGATCTCCGCACGCGCAACGGGACAGCCCCTCAACGTCGCGGAGCAGCAAGCAATTTTTGCGCGGCTCGGACGATTTTACCGCCCCCTGCCGGCACTTACTACCCCTCCCCTCCCTCCCCCTCCGCCTGCAGCGAGCTTCTCCCACAGCTCGCTCCCATAGATGGATTATCGAGGTCTTGGCCCCCTGCCATGCCCTCTGGGGGGGAGCGTGTGGCGGGTTGATTCAACCCCCCCACAACACACAGGACACTCAGCTCTCTTCTCTCGGTTTTTCCCGCTGCACTACTGAGATGTAATGTGCCATTCATGTATTGTGATGCAATGTGCCACGCATGTATTGTGATGCAATGTGCCATGCATGTATTGTGATGCAATGTGCCATGCATGTATTGTGATGCAATGTGCCATTCATGTATTGTGATGTAATGTGCCATTCATGTATAGTGTTCATGCGTCCTGTCCTTACTGTGACCTAGAGGCTGAGATCAATATGTAGATGTGCTTTGGTGTAAACCCCCACAAACAGACTGGTCAGACACAGCGCTCGGCTAGAGCAATTAACAGAACAGTGAAATGTGTATTAATGTCTACAGACAGACTTGTTTCTTCTGGCTCACTTCTGTGATGTTAATGTTGCCTTTCATGCATTGTGTTCATGCGTCCTGTCCTTACTGTGACCTAGGGACTGAGATCAATATGTCTCTCAAATGCAAATGTCTCATGCCTGTTCTGTTATCTCTTTGATCATACCAACTGCTGGGGAATGCCCTTTGATGTATTGTTGTAGTTGGGTATATATGCTGCAACTCTGTAACACAAGCTCTCTCAATCTCACTTCTGCAACTGCTGCTGCTGGACACAGACATTGTGTCCTCCTTCTCTGAGAGCCGTGGGCTCGCTCCCGGTGCGCATGCACGGCGCCGGGAGCAGAGCTTGTGACGGCGGTATGATATAATAAAACTCACTTAAAACCACAGCATCGCTGCTTATATTTTTTATCATCCGCTGCAATACTATGCTCATTGTTTGTTTTAGCAACATGCAAGTGTAGTAGTTGGAACAGATTTGTTTTTGTCTTGTAGGCACCACATTGGTACAGCTCAAAGGTTTCTGGTTCAAATCTGCAGGTTGGCAGGGGTGGGCTGCCCGGGATTAAACAAGAGGGCTTACTGGGGCAGGAGCCCAAGGGCCCCGGCTTGTTTGGGGCCCTAAAAGAAACACTTTTTTTGCTAAATATGTCATGAATTGCCTCTCGGGGCAGCAATGAAGACCCAAGCGCTGGACTGTAGTTTGTGATATTTATTGAAAAAACACAAATATCCAAACAGCGCACAAACACAAAAATCCAAACAGTGCGCAAAGTAAACTCAGGATTAGGATGAATAAATTGTTGACAAAGAGCACACCAGAACAGGGAAATGGTTCTGGTGGAAATATAATATATAAATATAAACACTAGGAACTAGATGACAGAATAGAAATAATAAGAACATGAATACATAACAGACCAAGTGAAAACTATGAATACATCCTAAGCCAATGCACAAGAAGATAAACACACAGAGAAACAATACATAAGCTGGGTAAATACAAGAGGTAAATGAAAATAAGCTGAGAGCCTGAGCACAGTGAAAACCCACTCTCAGCCTCATGACAGACCTCCGCTTATGGGGTGGATTCCAGAAACCCCAGGGTAACATCAAAGAAAAAGAAAGAACCCCCCTCCCCAACAGGAGAAAAACAATGAACCAACCCGGGAGGGTGGTGGGGGAACCAGGCTAGGAAGGAACAAAAACAAAAACCCGCTCAGGACCCACACCAGGAAAAAACCCAACCACCTAAGCCCCCTGGACCAAAGAGCTGGACAGTTCAGGCGGGTGGCCAGATTCTCAGGCCCGGCAGATGGCATGATGGAAAGAGTCAGGTGGCCTACCAGAAAACGTGGGCCATCCAACCCCACGGCACAGTCTGCCCGGTGGTCTGCCAGAGTTCTTTAACCACCTGAACAGAAAGGGTGGTCCAGGAGGCAGCTGCCCAACGGGAAGAATCAGTGGTGAGCAAGTTAGAGGAGTTGGGGAAACCATGACGATGTCAGGGTGAGGAGAGGGAACCACGAAGGCCTTGTGCGGAGGAGAGGGAACCACGAAGGCCTCAGACAGAGGAGAGGAAACCACAACGGCCTCAGGCAGAGGAGAGGGAGCCCCGACGGCATCAGGTAGAGGAAAGGGGACCCCAACGTCTTCGGACTGGCCTGTAGCACCCTCAGTGGCCCCGGACTGGGGCATAGCAGCACCCGTGGTGGCCCTGGACTGCAGCGAAGCAACACCTGTGGTGGCTCCGGGCTGTAGCAGAGCTGCACCCACAATGGACCCAGACTGAGTCATGGCTGCACCCGCAGTGGACCTGGATTGGATTGTGGCTGGACCCACGGTGGGCCCGGACTGGATCATGGCTGCACCCACAGTGGACCCGGACTGGGTCAGAGCTGCACCCATGGTGGTCCCGGATTGGGACAGAGCTGCACCCACGGTGGCCCCGGATTGGGACAGAGCTGCACCCATGGTGGCCCCCAGGCTGGAGCGTGATGCCCATGTCGGAATCCAGCTGAAGTGCAGCACCCACATTGGTTTTAGGCTGGGGCGCAGCACCCACGATGGCCCCCGACTGGAACACAACACCCACGGAGACCCGGACTGAGGAGGAACAGCACCAACGGAGGTCCCATGCTGTTACGGAGCACCCAAGACAACCTCAGCTGATGGAGAAGCAGCATCCTTGGAGGCACTGGGCTGGGATGAAGCACCCGCGAAGACCTCAACCAGAGGGGGAGCAGCACCCATGGAGGTCCCGGGTTGGGACAGAGCACCCGCGACGACCTCAGCTGGAAGGGGAGCAGCACCCATGGAGGTCCCGGGCTGGGACGGAGCACCCGCGAAGACCTTAGCCTGAGGAACTGGACCCACGGAGATTTCAGGCAGCAAGGCTTGACCCACGGAGACCTCTGGCAAAGTTGAACCATTCTCGGTGACCCTGGGGAAAGACTCCAACAGGAGAGACAAAGATACAGGGTCAGGGTCACCGGCAGCAGTGGAGCCCGGTGAGGTGAGCTTAGGTGCAGCTGACGTCTGCACTTGGACCTCCCCACCAAGAGCCAGGCAAGATCTCTCCAAAACAAAAACAGTGAAAACAAAGAAGAGCACTTGCCTGAGCTCAAGCTCCACCGCCATCCAGGACTCTGTCGATCCAGACGGCAACGTCTTGGGCCCGGCCCCCTGGAGGTCCAGCTCCAACTCTGCTGTGGCGGCCCCTGCAGCAGGCATGGTGGTTAGTGCAGTCCCAGGACCCCCCAGTGAAGTGATCCACGCAGGTGGCTAGCCCGGCGTGGCAACAGGAGGTCGGCTCCCTGCTGGCACTGGATCCTGCTCAGCTGAAGCCTGGGGATGCTCAATCGTTGGCGCAGGCTCCGGATCACTGACAGAGCTCTCCCTCCGTCCAGACCATGGCTGCGGGGCTGGAACCAGGTCCTCCAGGGCCGTAGGCTCTTCCATCATCCGGCAGCTCAACCCTGGGACCGGCAGACACTTGGAGAAAATAGGAGGAGACACGGAGAGAGCAGGTAAGGTGGTGTAGTCTACAGCAGGTGGTGAGGACTCAGGGGATTGCAAAAACTGAGCCTCACTACCGGGAATCAGGCAAGGCATATCATCATAAAGTGTTGTGAAATGAAAAGACACTTGCCTGAGTTCCCAGGGCATGACGTTCTCTGCTGCAGCAGGTGTAGAATCAACCCTGTCCGTGCCCTCAGTGGAAGAAGGCCCCCCAGAGGAACATAGAGGAGCCGCCCCTGCAGCCACGGCAATGGCCGGAACCGGAGAGGAAACAACCGTCTCCTCAGTAGCGGGAGGAAACATCAAGGAGACGAGAGCTGCAGCAGCAAAGGAGGAAGAAGAGGCTGACGAAACAGCCGGCAAAGGAAAACTGGATGAAGGAACTGCTGCAGGGATTGTCCAACTTGGCGTAGGAAAAACTGCTGACTGAGAGGTGGAAGTGTTCTTCCGGCGGGATTTCTCTGGACAGCAGCATCCTGGAGACAGTGGAGAGGGAGCAGGAATGGGCAAACAGGAGGATGAGCAGGACCTCTGCTGCGGACAGCGCTTCCATGCAGGCTTTGGTCCCGTTGGAGGTGGCTTCCATGTCAACCCAGGGAAAGACTGCTGAAGGACGGAGACCGTAGCCAGCAACTCTGTGAATTGGGGAAACCTCCACAACCCCGGTTGCGCCTCGACAATACCGGTCACCACATCCACGCTCTCCCAGATCTTCTTAAGGCTGCAGGAGGCAAGAGCTTCATCCATAAAGCCCTGGATGAACTCAGCGGCCCACTGCTCCTCCATGCTCGGGGACCCCGCTGCTGATCTGGAGGCCGGCATGCTGGGGACATGATAATGCTCCGGGAAAAAACAGGTGAGAGAAAAACAAAAACCACAAACTACAGCAGCTGGGTCTTCCAGTGGCTGGCGTCTACTATCATGAATTGCCCCTCGGGGCAGGAACAAAGACCCAAACGCTGAACTGTAGTTTGTGATATTTATTGAAAAACACAAAAGTCCAAACAGTGTACAAACACAAAAATCCAAACAGTGTGCAAAGTAAACTCACGATTAGGATGAATAAGTTGTTGGCAAAGAGCACACCAGAACAGGGAAAGGGTTCTGGTGGAAATGGATAGATTAGATTCCAGCAATGAGTGACAGGAACAACAGTCCTTTAATAGAGCATGCAATCAATAAAAATGAATGATAGCAGGTGTGGATCACATGAGCGGGCACGCTCGGAACAACACATGCAAGATAATGACAAGGTGGGTGTGCCTGGAAGAAGAGGTGGAGAGCTCATGTTACAAAGAAACAAAACATAAACACTAGGAACTAAATGACAGAATAAAAATAATGAGAACATGAATACATAACAGACCAAGTGAAAACTACAAACACATCCTAAGCCAACACACAGGAAGATAAACATACAGAGAAACAATACATAAACTGGGAAAATACAAGAAGTAAATGAAAATAAGCTGAGAGCCTGAGCATGGTGAAACCCTGCGCTCAGCCTCATGACAAAATGTGCCATGCCCAATGTTTATTGGAGGGTTTGTTTTGGCATATCAACTTTGTATTTGTTGAGGTGTACGTCTGTCCCACCTGCTTAATTTAATTGGTTAAGATTTGACATTTGGGTGTGTTCCAAGATTATCATAGCCAGGAGTTGTTCTGGGGATAAGCTCCCAGCACTCAAAAAATGCTCCTTATGGCGTGCATCTCAAATAGCCTCTGACAACCAAATCTAACTCCTGGCCTGTTCGTGTGGCTTAGCTTCTAAGCTCAGCAGAACTGCTTCTACTGACAGGAGAAGGGGCGAAGGCAAATCTCTGGTGCCTTCAAACCAGATGCTTCGGGTAGATGGTGGTCAACAACCTGGGAGGGTAGTCCATCTAGGGGAAGGAAAACCCTGATTTCAAACCTCTGCTGCCTTGTGACATACCCGGTCATGGGAAAGGCTTTGGGAGTCAACCCTGAAGTAAAATTTGGAGTCGGAGCCCCTAAGGCAGTTCATCATTGATTTAAACTTCGTTCTGGCAGCTCCTGCGACTGCACTGCTGCCAAACTGTAACAGTCGTGCTGTTCCTTTGAATCCATCAGTGACGTGGAGAGGGGGGACATGCCACATGGGCAACAGCCTGTCCTCCATACCACATTGCCCAGGCTAGCATCCAGCAACACTCACCAATGCAAACTCACACCCTACACCCTGGAGAGGTCACTCCAGCTTCACTTGCAGTGTCGACACAACATGGGGAACAACACTTACCAGTTATAAGTCAGTGCTCGATTGGCATAGAGTTTGGCACCAGGGGTTGTTCCTGACGGTGGGAGAGATCCTTGGAGCTCACTGGACAACTACCACCCGCCTCAAGCTGGGCAGCCCACAGCCAGTAAGGTGTTGTCTCACCACAGTCTGCCATCCTCATTGGGTGCATGGGGATTAGGAAGCGTCTGAACAGCAGACTGCAATTGTTGCACCAGGAAACAAAACAAAACAACAAAAGAAACCAGCTTTGAAACTGGGATGTTGGAACGTTTGGACAATGATGACTGGTCTTTCTAAAAATCTTCAGGACATCAGTGACTCCAGGACAACAACTGTCATAAATGATGAGCTCAGGATGCTGCATGTGGACATTGTCACCCTTCAGGAAACATGCCTGGCTGACTCAGGCATGCTGAAGGAGAAGGACTACACATTCTACTGGCATGGGAAAGGCTCTGAATAGCCAAGGGAGCATGGAGTCGTCTTTGCAGTGAGGAAGAACCTGCTGAATATGGTAGAGCCAGGCAGCAACAGCACAGAGCCTCTCCTCACTTTTTGCCTCAACACCACCGCCCAGTCACCCTTCAATTCAATTCAATTCAATTCAACTTTATTTATATAGCGCCATTTCACAACAACAGTCATCTCATAGCACTATCAACTGTAGGGGGGACCCCCACAGTTGCAGAAAGACCCCAGCAATCAGGCGATCCCCTGTGAGCAACCACTTGGCGACGGTGGAGAGGAAAAACTCCCTTTTAACAGGAAGAAACCTCCAGCAGAACCAGGCTCAGGGAGGGGCAGTCATCTGCTGCGACTGGCTGGGGGGTGAGGGGATAGAGAAGAAGAAAAGAACAGACATGTAGAGAGCAAACAGCACGATGGGGACTCAATCTATGGGAGAGAACAAACAAATGTTAATGACCAGCAAAAAAAAAAAAAAAAATATTTCATAGAGAGTGAGGAAAGGAGTGAGGCCCAGTGCATTACTGGAGGTCCCCCGGCTGACTAAACCTATTAGCAGCATAACTAAGGGAGGGTTCAGAAACACATGATCCCTCCCTAATTGTAGGCTATATCAAAAAGGTAGGTTTTAGCCCTATTCTTAAAAACAGAGATCGAGTCTGACTCCCGAATCCAGATTGGCAGCTGATTCCACAGGAGAGGAGCTTGATCACTGAAGGCTCTGCCTCCCATTGTACTTTTGGAGATTCTAGGTATTACAAGTAATCCTGCATTTTGGGAGCGTAGCGCTCTGTTAGGATGATACGGTAGATCAGATCTTTTAAATAAAAAGGAGCCTGATTGTTTAGAGCTTTGTAAGTAAGAAGAAGAATTTTAAACTTAATTCTAAACTCTATGGGAAGCCAATGAAGGGAGGCCAGAACCGGAGAGATATGATCTCTCTTTCTAGTACCTGTTAAAACTCTTGCTGCAGCATTTTGGATCAGCTGAAGACTTTTTAAAGATGTTTTAGGGCAGCCTGATAATAAAGAATTACAATAATCTAATCTCGAGCTAACAAAAGCGTGGATCAGCTTCTCAGCATCACTCTGAGACAAGATGCTCCTAATCTTGGCAATATTACGCAAATGATAGAAGGCAGTCTTAGAAACAAATTTAATATGTGAATTGAAGGACAAATCCTGATCAAAAATAACTCCAAGGTTCCTCACAGAGCTATTAAGAGAAAGAGTAACTGCATCCAAACTGAAAGTTTGATTTGGAAAGGAATTTCTAAGGTTTTTTGGACCAACAAGAATGACTTCAGTCTTATCTGAATTTAATAGCAGGAAATTACAAGTCATCCAAGCTTTGATTTCCTTAAGACAGGCTTCTAACTTGGCTAATTGATTAGTATCATCTGGCTTCATTGACAGGTATAATTGTGTGTCATCTGCATAACAATGAAAATGTATAAAGTGCTTTCTAATAATGTTGCCTAACGGAAGCATATATAAACTAAAAAGAGTAGGGCCTAGCACAGATCCCTGTGGAACTCCATGACTAAGCTTTGAGCTGAAAGAAAACTCATCATTTACATGAACAAACTGGAACCTATCAGATAAATAAGATCTAAACCACTGCAACGAAGTTCCATTAAGTCCAACATAGTGTTCTAATCTATCAAGTAGAATATTATGATCAATAGTATCAAAAGCTGCACTAAGATCTAAAAGGACAAGTACAGAAACTAGTCCATTATCAGATGCAATGAGGAGGTCGTTAGTGACCTTCGCTAAGGCTGTTTCAGTACTATGATGGATTCTAAACCCAGATTGAAACTCTTCAAGTAAACCATTTCCCTGCAGGTGGTCAAATAATTGCGTAGCAACAACTCTTTCTAAGATTTTTGAAATGAAAGGGAGATTAGAGATTGGTCTATAGTTAGCTAAAGCTCCTGGATCTAGCGTTGGCTTTTTGAGTAAGGGTTTAATTACAGCCGTTTTAAAAGCCTGCGGTACATGGCCTAAAGTCAATGAAGAATTGATTATATGAAGAATAAAGCTCCCAATAAGTGGGAAGACTTCTTTAAATAACCTGGTAGGAATAGGGTCTAAAAGACAAGTTGAAGGTTTGGATGAGGAAACTATTTTGTCTAACTCACAAAGGTCGATTGGAGTAAACTCATCAAGACAGACATCAATAGAAGGAGATGTAGTAGTTACAGTATTTAAGTTAACTGTGGGAAGAATCTGATTGATTTTATCTCTGATGGATGAAATTTTATTATTGAAAAAGTTCATAAAGTCCTGACTAGTAAGCTCTAAGGGGATGCTAGGATTGACAGAGTCCTGACTCTTTGTCAACCTGGCTACAGTACTGAAAAGAAACCTGGGATTATTCTTGTTCTCTTCTATTAATGCAGAGTAATAACTCGTTCTAGCTTTTCTAAGAGATTTTTTATAAATTAAAAGATGATTTCTCCAAGCTAAATAGATTTCATCTAAATTAGTAGAGCGCCATTTTCTTTCTAATTGACGAGTCTTCTGTTTTAAGGTACGAGTTTCTGTGTTGAACCAAGGAGTTAAAAATCTCTGATTAGACTTTTTCTTTTTTAAGGGGGCCACCAAGTCTAGAGCCTGATGCAGAGAAGCTGAAACACTATCCACCATGTTATCAATTACAGAAGGAGCAAGCTGTCTATAGCTTATTTCCGTTGTGTTGACACATGGCATAGAGGAAACAATCTGCATAAATTTGGAAACAGCATCATCTGAGAGGCATCTACTGTGATAATATTTTTCTTTAGGAGCCAAATAGTCAGAAATAGTAAAATCAAAGGTTAACAGACAATGGTCTGACAGTACAGGGTTATGAGGAGACACTACAAGATTTTCTATTTCTATGCCATATGTCAGAACAAGGTCCAATGTATGGTGGAGGTAATGAGTAGAATTTCCTACTTTCTGAGAAAACCCAATCGAGTCTAATATTGAATTAAAAGCCACATTAAGGCAGTCACTATCTACATCCACATGTATATTAAAGTCCCCTACTATAATTATTCTATCAGATTTCAGCACTAAATCAGCTAAGAAATCAGCAAATTCGGATAAAAATTCTGAATAGGTTGATGGGGGACGATAAACTATGGCAAATAAAATTGGGTTTAACCTGAAATTGCTAAAGTGCCCAACACTGAGGACCAGGCCCTCAAAGGAATTATAACATGTTTTTTGCTTTACATTAACTAGTAATTTGGAATGGTAAATTGTTGCTACTCCTCCTCCACGACCAGAACTTCTGGGATTTTGACAGTTTAAATAACCAGAGGGAGTTGATTCATTTAAACCAACATAATCCTCTTGTCCTAACCAAGTCTCTGTAAGGGAAATTAAATCAATCTGATGATCAATTAACAGATCATGGACTAACAGAGACTTGGGAGTTAGAGACCTAATATTTAATAAACCACATTTAATTTTTAAATTATGAGGAGGAACAGAGGCCAAATCAATCAATTTAGAGGCTTTATGTTTAATTTGAGTTTTACCAATATTTTGCTTTATCACTTTGGGATGCTTATACATTATATTTTTATTTACTTTGGAGGGAGCAGACAACGATTCTCTGATGGGGAAGACAGGGGCTAAGCTGAGGGGTGGCGGATGAAGAGGAGCTGCACAGAGGCGTGTAAGACTGTGACTCTGCTTCCTGGTCCCAACTCTGAGTAGTCATGGTTTTGGAAATTTGGATAAAAAAGATGCCAGATTGTTAGATAAATGAGAAGCACCATCCAAAGTGGGATGAATGCTGTCTCGTCTCATAAGACCAGGTTTTCCCCAAAAAGAGCTCCAATTGTCAATGTAGCCCACGTCATTTTTAGGACACCACACAGACAGCCAGCGGTTCAAGGATGACGAGCGACTAAACATGTCATCACTGGTCAGATTGGGGAGGGGTCCAGAGAATACTACAGTGGCAGACATCGTTTTTGCAAACTCACACACCGATTCTATATTAAGTTTCGTGACTTCCGACTGCCGGAGACGGATGTCATTAATGCCGGCGTGAATAACAATTGTGGAATATTTAGAGTTACTTTTAGCCAGCATTTTCAAATTTGACTCGATGTCGCCTGCTCTGGCCCCAGGAATGCATGTGACTATGGCCGCTGGAGTCTCTAGGTTCACGTTTCTGACACGTTTCTGACCTTGTGAGTGTGTATGCCCCGACATTGTCTTCCACACCGGAAACAAAGGATGAGTTCTACGAGAAGCTCACAGCCATCGTTGCAAGCATCCCCAGCAAGGAGCAACTTGTTCTCCTGGGTGACTTCAGTGCCAGAGTGGGTGCAGATTATAACTCATGGTCCTCTTGCCTTGGAGAGTTTGGTGTGGGCAAAATGAATGAGAACAGCCAACAACTGCTTGAGCTTTGCAGTTACCGTGAATTGTGAATTGCCATCAAAATCCCAGAAGTTCTGGTCGTGGAGGAGGAGTAGCAACAATTTACCATTCCAAATTACTAGTTAATGTAAAGCAAAAAACATGTTATCATTCCTTTGAGGGCCTGGTCTTCAGTATTGGGCACTTTAGCAATTTTAGGCTAAACCCATTTTTATTTGCCATAGTTTATCGTCCCCCATCATCCTACTCAGAGTTTTTATCCGAATTTGCTGAATTCTTAGCTGATTTAGTGCTGAAATCAGATAAAATAATTATAGTAGGGGACTTTAATATACATGTAGATGTAGATAGTGATTGCCTTAATATGGCATTTAATTCAATATTAGACTCGATGGGGTTTTCTCAGAAAGTAGGAAATTCTACCTATTATCTCCACCATACGTTGGACCTTGTTCTGACATATGGCATAGAAACAGAAAATTCGGTAGTGTCTCTTCACAACCCTGTACTGTCAGACCATTGTCTGCTAACCTTTGATTTTACTATTTCTGACAATTTGACTCCTAAAGAAAAATATTACTACAGTAGATGCCTCTCAGATGATGTTGTTACCAAATTTATGCAGATTGTTTCCTCTGTGCCATGTGTCAACACAACGGAAATAAGCTATAGACAGCTTGCTCCATCTGTATTTGATAGCATGGTAGATAGTGTTACAGCTTCTCTGCATCAGACTCTAGACTTGGTGGCCCCTTTAAAAAAGAAAAAGTCTAATCAGAGATTTCTAACCCCTTGGTTCAACACAGAAACTTGTAGCTTAAAACAGAAGACCCGTCAATTAGAAAGAAAGTGGTGCTCCACTAATTTAGATGAAATTTATTTAGCTTGGAGGAATCATCTTTTAATTTATAAAAAAAATCTCTTAGAAAAGCTAGAACAAGTTATTATTCTGCATTAATTGAAGAGAACAAGAATAATCCCAGGTTTCTTTTCAACACTGTAGCCAGGCTGATAAAGAGTCAGGACTCTGTCAATCCTAGCATTCCCTTAGAGCTTACTAGTCAGGACTTTATGAACTTTTTCAATAATAAAATTTCATCTGTCAGAGATAAAATCAATCAGATTCTTCCCACCGTTAACTTAAATGCAGTAACTACTACAACTCCTTCAACTGATATCTGTTTGGATAAGTTTAGTCCAATTGCCCTTTTAGAGTTAGACAAAATAATTTCCTCATCCAAGCCTTCAACTTGTCTCTTAGACCCTATTCCTACCAGGTTATTTAAAGAAGTCTTCCCACTTAATGGTAGCTTTATTCTTCAAATAATCAATTCTTCATTAACTTTAGGCCATGTACTGCAGGCTTTTAAAACATCTGTAATTAAACCCTTACTCAAAAGCCAACGCTGGATCCAGGAGTTTTAGCTAACTATAGACCAATCTCTAATCTCCCTTTCATTTCAAAAATCTTAGAAAGAGTTGTTGCTATGCAGTTATTTGACCACCTGCAGGGAAATGGTTTACTTGAAGAGTTTCAATCTGGGTTTGGAATCCATCATAGTACTGAAACAGCCTTAGTGAAGGTCACTAATGACCTCCTTATTGCATCTGATAATGGACTTGTTTCTGTTCTTGTCCTTTTAGACCTTAGTGCAGCTCTTGATACTATTGATCATAATATTCTATTTGATAGATTAGAACACTATGTTGGACTTAATGGAACTTTGCTGCAGTGGTTTAGATCTTATTTATCTGATAGGTTCCAGTTTGTTCATGTCAATAATGAGTTTTCTTTCAACTCAAAGCTCAGTCATGGAGTTCCACAGGGATCTGTGCTAGGCCCTACTCTTTTTAGTTTATACAGTAGCCTATATGCTTCCGTTAGGCATCATTACTAGAAAGCACTGTATACATTTTCATTGTTATGCAGTGACACACAATTATACCTGTCAAAGAAGCCAGATGATAGTAATCAATTAGCCAAGTTAGAAGCCTGTCTTAAGGAAATCAAAGCTTGGATGACTTGCAATTTCCTGCTATTAAATTCAGACAAGACTGAAGTCATCCTTGTTGGTCCAAAAATCCTTAGAAATACCTTTCCAAATCAAACTCTTAGTTTGGATGTGGATACTCTTTCTCTTAATAGCTCTGTGAGGAACCTTGGAGTTATTTTTGATCAAGATCTGTCTTTCAATTCACATATTAAATTTGTTTCTAAGACTGCCTTCTATCATTTGCGTAATATTGCCAATATTAGGAGTATCTTGTCTCAGAGTTGTCATACCTTGGTTCCAAGGTTGTCATAGCCAGGAGCGGCACTGGGGTTAAGCTCCCAGTGCTCATAAAATGCCCCTTATGGCGTGCGTCTCGAAAAGCCTCTGACAACTAAGTCCAACTCCTAGCCTGCCCGTGTGGTTTAGTCTCTAAGCCCGGCGGAACTGCTTTTACTAATAGGAGAAGGGGCGAGGGTGGATCTCTGGCACCTTAAAACCAGATGCTTCGGGTAGATGGTGGCTCGTCAACCTGGGAAAGTAGCCCATCTAGGGGAAGGTAAACCCTGATTTCAAACTTCCGCTGCCTTGCGGCACACCCGGTCACGGGAAAGGCTTCGGGAGTCAACCCTGAGGAAAAATCCGGAGTCGGAGCCCCTAAGGCAGTTCTCTGTTGTGCTCAACATCGTTCTGGCAGCTCCTGCGACGGCGCTAGTGCCAAACTGTAGCAGCCCTGCTGTTCCTTTGGATTCATCAGTGATGTGGAGAGGGGAGACATGCTGCATGGGCAACATCTTGTCCTCCATATCTTCCTGCCCAGGCTTGAATCCTACCAACGCCCAACGCTGGAAGGTAGAACACCGGATCACTGGAGAGGACACTCCAGCTTCGCCTTTGGCGTAGACAAAACACGGGGAATGACAGTTACCAGTTATAAGCCACCGCTCAATTGGCGTAGAGCGCGGCGCCAGGGGTTGTTCCCGACGGTGGGAGGGATCATCGGATCTCACTGGACAGCTACTGCCTGCCTCAAGCTGGGCAGCCCCCAGCCAATAAGGTGTTGTCCCGCCACAGCTTGCTTTCCTCATTGGGTGCATGGGGATGAGGAGAAGTCCGAACAGCAGGCTGAGAACCTTCGCACCAGGCAAGACAAAAAAACAAAAGAGACCAACTCTAAAACTGGGAACTTGGAACGTCTGCACTATGATGACAGGACTCGCTGCTAACCTCAAGGACATCAACGACACCAGGAAGACTGCCATCATCAATAATGAGCTGAAGAGACTGGGAGTGGATATCGCCACTCTCCAGGAAACACGGTTGGCTGACGCAGGCACACTGAGAGAGAAGGACTACACGTTCTACTGGCAGGGAAAGGGCAGTGATAAACACAGGGAACACGGAGTGGGCTTGGCAGTGAAGAACACCTTGCTGAAGATGGTGGAACCGGGCAGCAATGGCTCTGCATGACTCCTCACCCTCCGCCTCAACACCACTCAAGGCCCAGTCATACTCGTCAGTGTGTATGCCTGCCCCAACACTGACAGCCACACCAGAGGCAAAAGACGAGTTCTACGAGAATCTCGCAACAACTGTCAGGATCATCCCCAGCTTTGAACAACTCATTCTCCTTGGAGACTTCATTGCCAGAGTGGGTGCTGACCACGACTCCTGGCCCTCCTGTCTTGGACTATTTGGCGTGGGCAGAATGAACGACAACGGACAGCGGCTGCTCGAGTTCTGCACATATCACGGTCTGTGCATCACAAACTCGTTCTTCAAGACCAAGCCCCAACACAAGGTTTCCTGGCGACATCCGCGCTCAAAGCACTGGCACCAGCTGGACTTGATCCTGACCAGGCGCACCTCACTGAAGAACGTGCTAATCACCCGTTTGTTCCAGAGTGCAGATTACGACACAGACCATTCATTGGTGTGTTGCAAGGTCAAGATGCAGCTGAAGAAATTCCATCGTGCTAGACAGCCTGGAAAGGCACGGATTGACACCAGCAAGATGGCCCAACCAGAACTTGTTGAGCAGTTTGCCTCCACCTTTGAGAAGGAACTTGGTGTACCACAAGAAGGAGAATCTGCAAAGCAGAAGTGGGAAGAGCTGCGAAACACCATCCACCGCACAGCCTTGGCTACCTTTGGGAGGAAGACCTCGAAGTCACAGGACTGGTTTGATGCCAAGTTGACCGAGATGACCCCCGTCATTGAAGCCAAGCGCTCAGCACTTGCTGAGTACAAGAAGTACCCAAACGAGAAGAATCTCCAGATTCTCAGGGCTGCGAGAAGCAAAGTTCAGCAGACTGCTCGGCGCTGTGCCAACGAGTACTGGACTCAGCTCAGCTAAGACATTCACACCGCTGCCATAACAGGAAACATCCGTGGTATGTACAATGGCATCAAGAAAGCACTTGGTCCGGCTCTGAGCAAGACGGCCTCCCTCAAATCCTCCACTAGGGAGATGATCACAGAAAAGAACAAGCAGATGGAGAGATGGGTGGAACACTACTCCGACCTCTACTCCAGACAGAACACCGTGACACCGTCAGCCCTTGATGCCATCGACTGCCTGCCATCCATGGACGAACTTGATGCCGAGCCAACCATCGACAAACTCAGCAAGGCCATTAATACGCTTGGCCGCTGGCAAGGCACCCGGCAACGACGGCATACCCCCCGACCTAAGCAAGACCGCCCTACTGCTGCCATTGCATGACGTCCTCTGCCAGTGCTGGAAGGAAGGTGCCATACCACAGGACATGAGGGACGCCAAGATCATCACCCTCTACAAAAACAAAGGGGAGAGAAGCGACTGCAACAACTACAGGGGCATCTCCCTCCTCAGCGTTGTTGGCAAAGTCTACGCACAAGTTGTTCTCGTTCGTCTACAGAAGCTTGCCGAACGTGTCTACCCCGAGTCTCAGTGTGGCTTCCGCGCTGAGCGATCAACGGTAGACATGATATTCTCCATCCGCCAACTCCAGAAGAAATGCAGAGAACAGAACATGCCCCTGTACGTCGCCTTCATCGACCTCACCAAAGCATTCGATCTGGTCAGCAGAGAGGGCCTTTTCAAGATCCTGCCAAAGATAGGATGCCCACCAAAGTTGCAAACCCTCATCAAATCGTTTCACACCAACATGCAGGGGATAGTGCAGCACGACGGCAACGTCTCAGAGCCATTCAACATACGCAGTGGAGTGAAACAGGGCTGTGTACTTGCGCCAACCCTCTTTGGGATTTTCTTTGCTATGCTCCTGAGGCATGCCTTCAGCACAGCAACAGAGGGAATCTACCTGCACACAAGATCTGACGGCAGGCTTTTCAACCTCACCCGCCTGAAAGCCAGAACCAAAGTACGTGAGGCTCTAATCAGAGACATGCTGTTCGCAGATGATGCTGCAGTCGCAACCCACACACAGCAGGAGCTTCAGACCCTGATGGACCGCTTCTCCCAGGCATGCAAGGACTTCGGGCTTACCATCAGCCTGAAGAAGACTAACGTCTTGGCGCAAGGCATGGAAGCACCACCAACCATCACCATCGACGACTACGAGCTGGAGGTCGTGAATCAGTTCACGTACCTGGGGTCCACGGTCATCAGGTCATGTGGGAGAATCTCAAACTCTCTGTCAAGACGAAGATGGCAGTGTACAACGCCTGCATCATCAGCACACTGCTCTATGGGAGTGAGACGTGGACAACATACGCCCGGCAGGAAAAGAGAATGAACTCCTTCCACTTGTGCTGCATTCGCCACATCCTGGACATATCCTGGCAGGACAAAGTGCCCAACACAGAAGTTCTGCCCCGCGCCGGCCTTCCCTCCATGTTCACTCTACTCAGGCAGCGCAGGCTCCGCTGGCTAGGCCACGTTCACCGTATGGAGGATGCGCAGAATCCCCAAAGACGTCCTCTACGGAGAACTGGCGACTGGCCGGAGAGACATTGGCCGCCCACAGCTGCGCTTTAGAGACGTCTGCAAGAGAGACATGAAGGCCCTGGAGATCAACACAGAGCGCTGGGAGGACCTTGCAACGGACCGCTCCAAATGGAGAGGCACCCTGACCAGACAGCTCAAGGCGGGTGAAGAGAGACTGACTGCTGCAGCAGATGAAAAAAGGACCCACAGGAAGAACCGCCACAGACCCAGCAGCACGGAGACCACCCACAAGTGCGACCTATTTGACAGGGACTGCCATTCGCGCATCGGCCTGTTCAGCCACAGGCAGTGCTGTTCCAGCAGAGTAGACGTTTAGGATTCTCTTCCATGGTCATCATAGACCGACGGAGGCCGACGACCGATTAGCAGGTTGTCCTAAAACATCTTTAAAAAGTCTTCAGTTGATCCAAAATGCTGCTACAAGAGTTTTAACATGTACTAGAAGGAGAGATCATATCTCTCCGGTTCTGGCCTCCCTTCATTGGCTTCCCATAGAGTTTAGAATTAAGTTTAAAATTCTTCTTCTTACTTACAGAACTCTTAACAATCAGGCCCCTTTTTATTTAAAAGATCTGATACTACTGTATTATCCTAACAGAGCACTACGCTCCCAAAATGCAGGATTACTTGTAATACCTAGAATCTCCAAAAGTACAATGGGAGGCAGAGCCTTCAGTTATCAAGCTCCTCTCCTGTGGAACCAGCTGCCAATCTGGATTTGGGAGTCAGACTCAATGTCTGTTTTTAAGAATAGGGTTAAAACCTTGCTTTTTGATATAGCCTACAATTAGGGAGGGATCATGTGTCTCTGAACCCTCCCTTAGTTATGCTGCTAATAGGTTTAGACAGCCGGGGGACCTCCAATAATGCACTGGGCTTCACTCCTTTCTTCACTCTCAATGAAATATTTTTTTTTTTTGCTGGTCATTAACATCTGTTTGTTCTCTCCCATAGACTGAATCCCCATCATGCTGTTTGCTCTCTACATGTCTGTTCTTTTCGTCTTCTCTATCCCATCACCCCCCAGCCAGTCGCAGCAGATGACTGCCCCTCTTCCTGTTAAAAGGGAGTTTTTCCTCTCCACCGTCACCAAGTGCTTGCTCACAGGAGATCGCCTTATTGCTGGGGTTTTTCTGCAACTGTGGGGGTTTCCCCTACAGTTGAAAGTGCTATGAGATGACTGTTGTTGTGAAATGGCGCTATATAAATAAAGTTGAATTGAATTTTAATATGAGATGAAATTTAGACTTAAAATTAAGAGGTTAGCCTTAGGATTTGGGAGTGGATAAGGTTAAAAAGGTAGTAAATAGATATTGATTAAAATTTTTGAAACAAATAAATGCCTCAGATTTCTGTACCTGTAGCCTGCTGCTTTTAAGATACACATTAATAGAATGTACTGGCCAATCAGATTTGAGCCATATCTGTAGCAAGAATTCTATGGGTATGGGTAACCCCCACAACAGCCATGGACAAGCAGAGCGCTCAGCTGGGGCAATTAGCAGAACAATGGGATATGTGTATTGATATCAATAGGCAGCCGCTCTTTGTCTCGCTTCTTCCTGCCAGTTGCACTGTTGATATGTATGACTCAAATGCAAATGTTCATGCTTCCTGCTCTCACTGTGATGCAAATGTCCCATGCCTTTCATGTATTGTCTGTAACTGGGTATAAAAACTGCATTGCTCTGTAACTCCCTCGCTCTCTCACTGCTCATCTGACTAGACGCATTGCCTATCTGCTGGAGAGCCTCCGGGCTCGCTCTGGTGCGCATGCACGGCGCCGGAGTGAGTTCCGTGATGGCGGTATGATTAATAAACACCCTCAAAAACTCTCAGTTCGCTCCTTATTATTTCATGTCGCCACATTGGTGACCCCGAGAAAGAACACGCTGACGACGAACGACGCAGCCCCGGCGGTGACTCTCCGACGACAAGCGAACGCAGCAGCCTGACGCAAATGATCTACCCTCCCTTCTGCTACAGGGAGACCTCGACGCAGAGCCACCACCAGGTGAAACTCTCCGGAGATCACCCACGACCGGGAAAGCTGCAGAAAGCTTCATGGTGAGATCTGCACGCCTGAGATCTGCACATCCACGCTGGGACCGGCCGCTCTCACAGCTCCTCCATACGAGAGCGCACGCACCTCGTCCTCTCTCCACGACGGCGACCGCCAGGGCCGACGGAGAAAGCAGTCGGACCTGAACGCACCATGACCCGGCACTAACTACAGCAACAGCCAAGACAGGGAGGACCATCGGCGCCGACTGCGCTGATCTCCAGCAAGCTCCCTGACCCTGACTCGCCTCTACAGTGGTCCTGCCATGCACCGAACCCCGCACGCACACCGGGGGGTTCCGAGGACAGCGCACCACGCACGGGACAATACCGTCTCCACACAGACCGCTATCGTCCTTCGCCGCTGCACACAGAACCTTCAGGGCTGCTCACACACCTGAAGCACGCACGCAGCTTGCTCACAGGATTTTCTAATGGTCTCAGCCATGGCGCACAAGGGAATTCAGCCGTCAGCTTTCCCTGAGGACTTTAGGGCTGTGCGCGTACCTAAAGTCAACACGCCAAGTCCCTCACTGCTGCAGCTCCTTTTTTTCTTCATGGCCGCGAGAGGAGTCAGAGACAAATTTTTCTTCTTACAGCTGCTGTGGACCTCTGCATCTTCAACGGGACAGCCCCTCAACATCGCGGATCCACAGGCAATTTTTGCGCGGCCCAGACAATTTCACCGTCCCGGGCCGGCACTTGCTACCCCCACCCCCCTCCCTCCACCGCCGCCTGCAGCGAGCTTCCCCCGCAGCTCGCTCCCAAAGCCGGACTATTGAGGCCTCAGCTTCCTGGTGAGCCCTCTGGGGGGGAGTGTATGGGTAACCCCCACAACAGCCACGAACAAGCAGAGCGCTCAGCTGGGGCAATTAGCGGAACAATGGGATGTGTGTATTGATATCAATAGGCAGCCGCTCTTTGTCTAGCTTCTTCCTGCCAGTTGCGCTGTTGATATGTATGACTCAAATGCAAACGTTCATGCTTCCTGCTCTCACTGTGATGCAAATGTCCCATGCCTTTCATGTATTGTCTGTAACTGGGTATAAAAACTGCATTGCTCTGTAACTCCCTCGCTCTCTCACTGCTCATCTGACTAGACGCATTGCCTATCTGCTGGAGAGCCTCCGGGCTCACTCTGGCGCGCATGCATGGCGCCGGAGTGAGTTCCGTGATGGCGGTATGATTAATAAACACCCTCAAAAACTCTCAGTTCGCTCCTTATTATTTCATGCCGCCACATGGGTACGGTTCTGTAGTCATACAGCCTTAATTCAATTCAACTTCATTTATATAGCGCCATTTCACAACAACAGTCATCTCATAGCACTTTCAACTGTAGGGGAAACCCCCACAATTGCAGGGAGACCCCAGCAATCAGGCGATCCCCTGTGAGTAAGCGCTTGGCAACGGTGGAGAGGAAAAACTCCCTTTCAACAGGAAGAAACCTCCAGCAGAACCAGGCTCAGGGAGGGGCAGTCATCTGCTGCGACTGGCTGGGGGGTGAGGGGATAGAGAAGGAGAAAAAAACAGACATGTAGAGAGCAAGCAGCACGATGGGGACTCAATCTATGGGCAAGAACAAACAGATGTTAATGACCAACAAAAAAAAATATTTCATTGAGAGTGAAGCCCAGTTTATTACTGGAGGTCCCCCGGCTGTCTAAACCTATTAGCAGCATAACTAAGGGAGGGTTCAGAGACACATGATCCCTCCCTAATTGTAGGCTATATCAAAAAGAAAGGTTTTAACCCTATTCTTAAAAACAGAGATCGAGTCTGACTCCTGAATCCAGATTGGCAGCTGGTTCCACAGGAGAGGAGCTTGATAATTGAAGGCTCTGCCTCCCATTTTACTTTTGGAGATTCTAGGTATTACAAGTAATCCAGCATTTTGGGAGCGTAGTGCTCTGTTAGGATAATAGGGTAGTATCAGATCTTTTAAATAAAAAGGGCCCTGATTGTTTAGAGCTTTGTAAGTAAGAAGAAGGATTTTAAACTTAATTCTAAACACTATGGGAAGCCAATGAAGGGAGGCCAGAACCGGAGAGATATGATCTCTCTTTCGAGTACCTGTTAAAACTCATGCTGCAGCATTTTGGATCATTTTGGACCTTAGTAATGCACTCAGCCGTCATGGCCTGTAGCTTGGTGGCGCAGTGATTAGCAGTGTGGCAGCACAGTCAGAAGGTCACGGGATCGATTCCACCCCTGACCATCGTAGGTTTGATCCCACCCCTGACCATCTGTGACCCTTCTGTGTGGCATTTGCACGTTCTCCCAGTGTCTGCGTGGGTTTACCTCGGATACTCCGGTTTCCTCCCACATGCCAAAAACATGCAAGTTAGGTTAATTGAAGACTAAAGTGGCCCTAGGTGTGAATATGTGTGTGAATGGTGAAGGGATTGGGGCAGTACTGTGGCTGCCTCATCCATCCAGGTGGATGCCCTGAATTTCCCTCTGGGGATTAAAAACTCTCTTCATTAAATGGGATTTCAAATTGTAATCTTAAATTGTTTTTATGTGTGCTGTTTGTATTACCTTTTTACCTTTTAAACTTACTACCTGCTTGTTTCAGGAGCAACAGTTTCTGAAACCCGACCTGAATTGCTTTCTTTATGTGCTGTTTTTCTTTTAATATCTTCCTGTCTGCCTCAGGAATTACAGATGGAAATTAGTGAGAATCTGGTACAGAGCATCTTTACCCTGTGTTTAATGTTTTTTTCTGTACATGGTCCCTGACAAATAAACCAATAAACTAAACTAGAAGTATACAAAATACAAAAAACCCCCAACAAAAACTAAGGACCTTGAAGGTCAATCTGATCCATCAGTGACCCCGGCTCCATGGCCACTATAATCCGATAACTAGGAATAATCATATAATGGTAATTGGATTTGACATGTTTACATGCACTGAATAAATGGGTTACTGGACAGTTCGATCCCAGCCCCTGACCAACAGTGATCTGTGTGGAGTTTGCATGTTCTCCCCGTGTCTGTGTGGGTTTACTCCGGAATTTCTCCGGTTTCCTCCCACATGCCAAAAACATGCAAGTTATGTTAATTGGCATCAAAATGGGGGTTCTAAATTATCCTTAGGTATGAATGTGAGCGTGAATGGTTGTCTGTCTCTCGGTGTTGGCCCTGCGATGGACTGGCTATCTGTTTAGGGTTTACCCTTCCTCTCGCCCAAAGATGCTGGGATAGGCTCCAGCCCACCGTGACTCGAAAAGGATTAAGTGGAAGAAGATGGATGGATGGATGGACAATAAACTATGTATATTAATGTAATTTCTCTTTATGTAACACAATGATTGCCTTTTATCTGATTATTGTTTTTGCATGACTACTTTAATTATCAGATAACTCCAGAAATCTGATTATATATGGCTTATTACCGTGCATGTAACCATGGCCATTTTGCATATCATACTCCCATAAATATGTGGGAGGGAACCAAAAATTGCTGTAGCCCAGGGGCCCACAACCTCCTTAATCCGACTCTGGGGGTGGGAACCTTGCTGTGTGGAGTTTGCATGTTCTCCCTGTGTTGTGTGGATTTACTTCTGGAGCTCCGGTTTCCACCCACATTCCAAAGACATGCTTCTTAGGTTGATTTGTGACCCTAGGTTTCTGACTCTGATAAGCCCTTAGAAGACAGGGTAATTGTACTTATTAATTAAGCATTTTGAGTGGTCTTGGGATTAGAAAAAGCACTATATATACAGATCCTTATCCCTGGCATTAATTGTTTTGGTGGAACAATATTAATTTAAATAAACAACTGCAATTGTGACAAACTAAAGTGTTCTTTATACTGGGTTGTAAACATGTTTTTCATAAAACTGTAGATGAGCATTCTGGCTACATTCATTTGTATCTAGTCTCCACTGAGGGACTATTCTCTTTCAACTCAGGCACATGCATGTTTGATTCAAATGGGATGTTTTCTCCCAGTCTTTGCTAACTTTGCGATGACCTGGAGACCTGTCTGACGGACCCTCTCAAGCCCTGCTCAGATAAACAGTTAAGAAAATGCTTGAATGGATGTCATCTGGATATGAAACTTATTTTCTTTTTGCATCCATTTTTAAACATAAATTTTATTTTGATTTACTAAATTTAATATGTTTTCACCAAACTTGAGAATATCCCGTAACTATAGCAGTGTGGTAATCCTTCCTGTGGTCTTTTGGGTAAATAAAGGAAAGATGGGTTTCTAAATTCTTGACAGGTTGTGAATTATTAGCAGTGTTAGAATAGACAAAAAGTGAGTCTTATAGGACTATTTAACAAAGATGCATGAGCCCAGACACTGACCCGTCTGACCCTGCTGTCCTCCATCTACTGAAAATATTTAAGACCCTCACTGGTATGTGAAGTGATAATTTTCTGTGACTTTTTTGCATCAGAATATTAGTCTTAATTTGACTAATGTAGCATTTAAAAAAAATCAACTAAAATGTAAAACCTTGAATTCACATATGTAGAAAGTTAAAACTGTTTTTGTAGGACAATATGAAGGTACGTGTAAAGCTCATATTTGTTACCAAAAGACAGTGACGGGGGTTTCCATGGTTACCCCATAACACTGGTGGGGAATGTTGCAGTCAAAGCAGGACAACAGAACAGGAAGCTAAAGGGTGAAAAGTGAACCTTACTAAATAAAGCAACAAGGAAAGAAAAAAATGTGTTAGGCTTTAACCCAGTGTAGGAATGAAAGAACATAAACTAATAGGTCTACAGTGTTTGTTTGCTGCAGCTATTAGACTATCTTAAACAACTGTTACAAAGCATGGAGGGTATGGAAAAACTCCCTTCAAAAGACTGAGTCATACACAGTCACATTCTAATTTGAGGTGCCTAAGTACAGATGGAAATGTTTGAGAAGGGATATGTGTGAGCGTCAAAGGAAATCAGTTGGTCTGACTTCATGCTCTTGGGGCTGAGTAAACTATTATAACTATGGTGTAGCCTACATGGGGTCTGTCAATGTGAGGTCAGAGGCTAAAGAACATTTTTTACTCCCATATCCCATTTCTTAGTATTTGCCCCTTTCCTGATTTCTCTTTTTTGTTTTTTGGATGTTTGTCACACTTAAATGTTTCAGGTCATCAAACAAATTTATATTAGACAAAGATAACACAGGTAAACACAAAATGCAGTTTTTAAATGAAGGTGTTTATTATTAAGGGTAAAAAAAAAAATATCCAAACCTACATGGCCCTGTGTGAAAAAGTGACCCCCCCCCCCCCCGTTAAAACATAAATTAACTGTGGTTTATCACGTCTTTGGAAACCTGAGTTCAATTTCTCTAGCCACACCCAGGCATGATTACTGCCACACCTGTTCTCAATCAAGAAATCACTTAAATAGGACCTGCCTGACAAAGTGAAGTAGACCAAAAGATCCTCAAAACCTAGACATCATGCTGCGATCCAAAGAAATTCAGGAACAAATGAGAAACAAAGCAATTGAGATGCATCAGTCTGGAAAAGGTTATAAAGCCATTTCTAAAGCTTTGGGACTCCAGCAAACCACAGTGAGACCCATTATCCACAAATGGCAAAAATATGGAACAGTGGTGAACCTTCCCAGGAGTGGCCGGCAGACCAAAATTACCCCAAGAGCACAGCGACAACTCATCCAAGAGGTCACAAAAGACTCCACAACAACATCGAAAGAACTGCAGGCCTCACTTGCCTGAGTTAAGGTCAGTGTTCATGACTCCACCATAAGAAAGAGACTGGGCAAAAATGGCCTGCATGGCAGAGTTCCAAGACGAAAACCACTGCTGAGCAAAAAGAACATAAAGGCTCGTCTCAGTTTTGCCAGAAAACATCTTGATGATCCCCAAGGCTTTTTGGAAAATACTCTGTGCACTGACGACACAAAAGATGAACTTTTTGGAAGGTGTGTGTCCCATTACATCTGGCGTAAAAGTAACAGAGCATTTCAAAAAAGAAACATCATACCAACAGTAAAATATAGTGGTGGTAGTGTGATGGTCTGGGGCTGTTTTGCTGCTTCAGGACCTGGAAGACTTGCTGTGGTAAATGCAACCATGAATTCTGCTGTCTACCAAAAAATCCTGAAGGAGAATGTCCGGCCATCTGTTTGTGACCTCAAGCTGAAGCGCACTTGGGTTCTGCAGCAGGACAATGATCCAAAACACACCAGCAAGTCCACCTCTGAATGGCTTAAGAAAAACAAAATGAAGACTTTGGAGTGGCCAAGTCAAAGTCCTGACCTGAATCCAACTGAGATGCTGTGGCATGACCTTAAAAAGGTGGTTCATGCTCGAAAACCCTCCAGTGTGGCTGAATTACAACAATTCTGCAAAGATGAGTGGGCCACAATTTCTCCACAGCGCTGTGAAAGACTCACTGCCAGTTATCGCAATTGCTTGATTGCAGTAGTTGCTGCTAAGGGTGGCCCAACCAGATGTTAGGTTTAGGGGGCAATCACGTTTTCACACAGGACCATGTAGGCTTGGACTTTTTTTTTTACCCTTAATAATAAACACCTTCATTTAAAAACTGCAATTTGTGTTTACTTGTGTTATCTTTGTCTAATATTTTTAAATTTGTTTGATGATCTGAAACATTTAAGTGTGGCGAACATACAAAAAATGAGAAATCAGGAAGGGGGCAAACACTTTTTCACACCACTGTATCTCTGATACACACCAGATCTGAAACAGTTACTCAAACTGGTTGTGCATTAAAATTGTTCACTCAAAGCATTCAATAAAGATCAGCCCTGCTTTCTGTGTTTAATGCAATTGTATAATATACACAGAGGATTTTTTAAAATATCTGCCTCACCTACCAATAGTTCTGAGACAAAACATATTAAATTTGAAGGAATTATCCATTTTTTAGATGAAAAACATTTTATATGATTTATCACTTCAAAGGAAAACAATAAATTACAAAAAGATAACAGTGCTACAAACTTGCCCCCCTGTAGAAGCAAATTATTTACAACAAAGTAATGCCCATCAAATACTGCTGTAAATGCTGCCTATACACATACCATATAGGCTACGTTCATATGCACATACAATTAAAAGAAAAAAAAAACTGTTTTATTTCTGTGCTGTGAAAAGTAGATAGATGTACTTTATCTCAAACTGGGAAATTACAGAATGTACACTACCGTTCAAAAGTTTGGGGTCACCCAGACAATTATTTTGTGTTTTCCATGAAAAGTCACACTTATTTACCACCATGAGTTGTAAAATGAATAGAAAATATAGTCAAGACATTGACAAGGTTAGAAATAATGATTTGTATTTGAAATAATAATTTTTTCCAGATACTCAACCTGCTCAATGGAAGGTCAGTTTTATAGCTTCTCTAACCAGCTAAACTGTTTTCAGCTGTGCTAACATGATTGCACAAGGGTTTTATCCATTAGCCTTCTGACGCAATGAGCAAACACATTGTACCATTAGAACACTGGAGTGATAGTTGCTGGAAGTGGGCCTCTATACACCTATGTAGATATTGCACCAAAAACCAGACATTTGCAGCTAGAATAGTCATTTACCACATTAGCAATGTATATTAGATATTAGAGTGTATTTCTGATTAGTTTAAAGTTATCTTCATTGAAAAAAAGAGTGCTTTTCTTTCAAAAATAAGGAAATTTCTAAGTGACCCCAAACTTTTGAATGGTAGTGTATGTATGTACAGTATGGACCAAGATGGTAATCTTAGCCTGATGCATTTAAGATGGTAGATAATAAATATTAATATAATGCTCTTTTTTTTCCCAAAGTCTTTTTATTATTTTTAAATACCACCACAACTCACAGTACAAATCCATTTTCAGGGATTTCCACAGTGCCTGTCAAGAATCAAATACAAAGTGTCTTTCCATGCATCAAAAATAATGTGGCAAACAGAACCCAAAACACCAAAAACAAGGTCCCAATACTAAACCATCATCGAGATCAGTAGCAACCATCATCGAGATCAGTAGCACCATGAAATAGCATTACATATTCAAAACAGAGAAAAAGAAAAAGGGAACACCCCCCCACACACACACAAATAAGGGGTAAGGGGCAGCCAGCTTCACTGAGATATACTGACGAACTGTGATATCTTTATGTACTTAAGGAGAGGTTTCCATGTCATGGAAAATTTTACAATTGAGCCATGAAGAGTATATTTTATCTCCTCCAACTTACTAAAGTAAAGAACATCTCTAACCCAGGACTCATATGAGGGAGGAGCAGGTGATTTCCACCTCAGTAAAATCAATCGTCTGGTTAACAACGTTAAAAAAGCCAAGAAGTCGGTCTTGAATTTTGGCAAAATTATTTCAGCAGGCGAAACCCCAAACAAAGCAACTAAGGGAGTTGAGTGTAAGTGTATTTTAAGTTCCTTGGACAGAGTGATGAAAATTCTCACCCAATAATTGAAAAGGGAGGGACGGGACCAGAACGCATGAATTAATGGGCCTGGAGCTTGTTTACACCTATCACAGGGCGGGTCAATGTTTGGATAGATTTTAGAAAGTTTCAGTTTTGATCAGTGGGCATGATGCAGCACCTTACACTGGAGAAGACCATGCCTGGCACTAATAGATGAGGAATGGACCCAGGGGAGTATATTCTCCCATAAGTCCTGGGTAAATTCCTGGTCCATGTCTTGCTCCCAGAGAGACCTGATGTGTGAAAGTGGGGCATTCCATCCTGAGAGAATAAATTCTTTCATAGCTACTTGAAATGGCACGTTTTTTTAATTGGGGATGGAAGCAGAAGAGTGTCAATAGATGGAAATAAAGGCTGACATGGAAAACGGGGAGCCATCCCTCTGACAAAGCTGCATACCTGTATTATATTAATATTTAAATTATATTTTCCATGATATGAAGGATAGCTATGGATACGAGAAGGCTGAGCTCTTAATCACAAAAATCAAATTACACTTATCACTGCAGTATTGTCTGATGCTGTGGATACTTTCACTCATACATTATGTTTTTCAGTAAAGTGAAACTGCAGCTTTATTTTCTTTAATCCTCTTTCTGAATTCTGATTGTTACATCATAACCTGTATGAGTCAGTTTGGTCACACTGGAAGGTTTTACTGAATGGAAACAGACTGGGAATTCCATATGGCTTGTCACACATTCCAGTTAGTCTGCACAGTCACTCTAGCAAGAGACTTCAGCTGTTTTGATGAGAGAAAGGCACCAGAGAAAAAGACTGTGAAAGAAGGGTAAATGTACTCATATTGTTACCATATTAGTTTGTCTGGGTTCAGTTTACTGTATGACAAATGTGATTAAATGTTAGGGGTGTCGGGAAAAAAAAATGATGCGTCGTAGTATCGTGATACCTTTTGATGGTGATACTGTATCGATTCAGAGACACTAGTATCATGGTACTTCATGAAGATTTATTAATAAATATTGCAAACACAAACTTTCCTGTTTAGGTACCAGGCAAATAAAAACAGCTGGCTTTTCAGTCCATTAGATGGTGCTAAATGCTGACTGTCTGGTTAGGTCAGCACAGCAAAGGAGTGACTAGATCTATCTGGGAGTTGAAGACGAAGATTGGGCGGGGAAATCACAATATATGACATCACAACACTCAGCATATCACAAGATGGTGATAGTGTTGCATCGCAGTCTAAGTATTGTGATAGTATTGTATCATGCCTCTGGTGATTCCCACATAAAAAATGGCTGTGAAGCTGTCAAATTTTCTGCTACTTTAACGAACATATAGTGTTGAAATAAACAGCAGTGAGATGAACATTAATGGATGAATTATTGAATAACTGGCAACAGCTACAAATAAAAATATAAAAGATGCCACCCTGAAAAAGGCTTTAATAATTCAAACAATACTTTGGTATGGTCAAATTTGCTTAAAGGACTATTTTAACCTTTATCACTGAAAATAAAAAAGTGCCCATGCATTTATGTGTGCAAGATAAATAGGATTATGGGAAGGTTTAAGCCCTTTTCAAGTCTTAAGAAGGGGGCTATATTATTAGAAGAGTCTCTGTTTCTTTGCTACCTGTCCACTGAACCAGGGCAGATAAATCAAGTCAAGTCTTTTGATGCTGTGCAGTGGCCTGCCCCAAATATCTACTCTGCTGTCAGGACAGAAGAGCAACTATTTTAGTTAAGGCACACAGCTCACTCTTCTAAAAGTAATGAACCCTATAATGCCAGCCCCAAGAAATAATAAACAGAAAATTCAAATTTTTTGAATCTGAACTCTTTATTTGGCCCTTTAACAAAATGTAAAATAGTAATAATAATTTGCATATATGTTTTTTTTGTTTGTATCATATTTGATACATTGGGCATTACATGCAATTCGGGCAATAACAAGAACTTTTCTCCTTGGCCATCTGTACCATCTGTATCTTTATTTTTTCAAACAGCTTTTCAGTCCTTTTCTTTTATTTTACAATGTGGTAACCTGGCAGTAAATGAATTTTGGGCAACAACAATTACAAAAACCCTTGTTTCTTGGCCATCTGTAACATCTACACCTTTATTTTTTCAAACTGCTATCTTTTTCAATCTTTTCTTTTATTTTGTCAAGTGGTAAGTGAGAAAACAGTTTCTGTCCTTGTTTAGGCAGAGGTGGACATTACATTTTGTGCAGAACACATTGGAAAAGTGAGGAGTTTCTTTGCAATGTTTGCACCTTTGTCGTTGTACCCAGGTTTGGAAGTGGCCGACTTCATCTCTTCTCACATCTGGAGGCATCTGGAGGCACACTGCATGATGGCCTCTGATGTGGTGGTGATGAGGAGTGTGGTGGTTCCTGCACTTATCAGGCAAGAGCCAACTGAGGCCTGAAACTGTCATGGGCTGCCTCCAGCAGACAGTAAATTGACTCATTAAGGTGGGTACTGTGAAGAGCAAACAAGGATTTATTCCACAAAACAGAATGATGAAGACAGAAGACAGACTGTGCTGTCAAACACATAACTTGGTTTTAACTAAACGATGAACAAAGACTGGCGCCAGAAGTACAACCCATGCAACAATCTGCACTATGACTCACAATGTTCCAGCACCAGGCAACAGAAGAGGACGGCTAATAAAGGAAACTGGTGATTACCAAACACAGAACAGGTGAGACAAATCAGGGGCCAACAGATAACGGGATCAGCATGTGCTTCTCCTTCCCCGTCCAAGGTACACGCCGCTGCTCCAGCAGTCTCTGAGGTGCACGCCACTACTCCAGCAGTCTCCAAGATGCACACCGCTGCTCCGGTAGTCTCCAAGGTGCACACCGCTGCTCCGGCAGTCCCCAAGGTGCACGCATCACCTCCAGCTCTCACGGTGATCAACGCTCCACTGTTTTCTCCAGAGCAAGAAGCAACAAGGAGCTCCCTTGTTGTTTTCCCCTGAGGTTAAACCTCCCATATCATCTCTTGAGTTTCAAGTTCCTATGTCATTATCTCCTGAGTTTAACAAGCCTGATACCCCATACTCCCGAAGCACCCCCCACAAAAAACCACAAGGGATGCAGTCGAATGTCTTCTCCAAGTCCACAAAACACATGTAAACTGGTTGGGCAAACTCCCACGAACCCTCGAGAATTCTCGAGAGGGTAAAGAGCTGGTCCGATGTGCCACGGCCAGGATGAAAACCACATTGCTCCTCCTGAATCCGAGGTTTGACCAATGGCCGGACTCTCCTCTCCAGTACCTTGGTATAGACCTTCCCAGGGAGGTTGAGGAGTGTGATCCCTCTAAAGTTGGAGCACACCCTCCGGTCCCCTTTTTTGAAGAGAGGAACCACCACCCCAGTTTGCCATGCCAAAGGCACTGTCCCCGACCTCCACGCAATGTTGCAGAGGCGTGTCAACCATGACAGCCCTACAACATCCAGGGCCTTGAGGTACTCAGAGCGAATCTCATCCACCCCCGGGGCCCAGCCACCAAAGAGATTTTTAACCACCTTGGTGACCTCAGCCCCTGTGATAGGTGAGTCGTCCCCCTCGTCCACAAGCCCTGCTTCCTCTGTGGAAGGCGTGTCAGTATTCCTTCCACTGCTCGAAGATATCCCCAGTCGAAGTCAACAGTGCAGCATCTGCACCATACACAGTGTGGACAGGGAGCTGCTTCCCCCTCCTAAGCCGCTGGACAGTTTGCCAGAATCTCTTCAAGCCCGACCGAAAGTCTTGTTCCATGACCTCACCGAACTCCTCCCATACCCAAGTTTTTGCTTCAGCAACCACCCGAGCTGCACTCCGCTTGGCCTGCCGGTATACCTCAGCTGCTTTGGGAGTCCCACAAGCCAACCAAGCTTGATAGGACTCCTTCTTCAGCTTAATGGCCCCCCTCACCCCTGGTGTCCACCACTTGGTTCGGGGGTTGCCACCACGAGATGCCCCGACGACCTTGCGGCCACAGCTCTGGGCCGTTGCTTCAACAATGAAGGTGGAGAACATGGACCATTCAGACTCCATGTCTCCAGACACCCTCGGAATGTGGTTGAAGTTCTTCCGGAGGTGGGAGTTGAACACCTCCCGAACAGGGTCCTCAGCCAGATGTTACCAGCACACCCTCACTATACATTTGGGTCTACCAGGTCTGAATGGCATCCTCCCCTGCCATCTGATCCAACTCACCTCCAGGTGGTGATCAGTTGACAGCTCTGCATCTCTCTTTACCCAAGTGTCCAAGACATATGGTCACAGGTCTGATGACACGATAACAAAATCGATCATCAACTTGTGACCTAGGGTGTCCTGGTGCCAGGAGCACATATGGACACCCTTATGTTTGAACATGGTGTTTGTTTTGGACAAACTGTGGTTAGCACAGAAGTCCAATAACTGAATACCACTCGGGTTCAGATCGAGCAGGCCGTTCCTCCCAATCACCCCCTTCCAGGTTTCACTGTTGTTGCCCACATGCACATTGAAGTCCCCCAGTAGGACAATGGAGTCTCCAAGAGGAGCACTCTCCAGCACCCAGTCAGAGACTCCAAAAAGGGTGGGTACTCTGAACCATCACTTGGTGCATAGGCACAAATGATGGTCAGGACCCATTTCCCAACCTGAAGGCGCAGGGAAACAACCCTTTCATCCACCGGGAAAAACTCCAATACAGAGGCAGCAAGATGGGGGATACAAGAATACCCACCCCTGCTTGTCACCTCTCGCCCGGGGCAACTCCAGAGTAGGCCAAGCTCCAGCCCCTCTCCAGGAGACTGGTTCCAGAACCGGAGCTGTGTGTTGAGGTGAGGCCGACTATATCTAGCCGGTATCTCTCAAACTAATGCACTAGCTCAGGCTCCTTCCCCACCAGGGAGGTGACATTCCACGTACCAAAAGCTAGTTTAGGAAGCTTGGGATCAGTCCACCAAGGTCTCCGCCTTTGACCGCCACCTGATTCACATAGCACCGGACCCCCATGATCCCTCCTGCAGGTGGTGAGCCCACTGGAGGTCGGATCCATGTAACTCCTTCGGGCTGAGTCCAGCCGGGTCCCATGGGCGGAAACCCGGACACCAGACGCTAGCCATCGAGCCCCTCCCCCAGGCCTGGCTCCAGGGTGGGGCCCCGGTAAGCCCAAACCGGGCGGGGTACACTGAATCCTTGTTCTAGTATTTATCATGAGAGTTTGTTGGATCATTCTTAGTCTGGCCCTTCACCTAGGACCCCTTTGTCTTGGGTGACCCTACCAGAGGCAAATTGTCCCGGACAACATAGCCCCTGGGATCACTGGGGCATGCAAATCCCCCACCACAATAAGGTGATGATCCATGAGGGGAGCAAGGCAATACACTTCATTAATTGGTGTTAAAACAAATGAAGGTACTTGCCTTGCTCCACCCTCTGCCACTGTTGGTGCAGCTGCTGGCAAGCTGAGAAAGTCCCTCTGGGTTGCAGCTGAAATTCCTTGGGGGGCAGCGGCTGCCAAAAACCTGTGTGGAACCGGCACTGGAGCTGGTGTGTTTCACTGAGCTGAAGGGGAGATTGGGGAGTGGCGAGGAAGTGTGGGTGCTGGAGCACAACGTGGAGAGAGACGCCGGAACCAGGGGACATTTCTCCATCGTCACAGGCTTTGGCACTCCTGACAAATACCTCCCCAGCCTGTGAGGTGGCTGTGGGGCTGGTGAGGCTGGCATTTGAGCTGGAGGGCGAGAAGAAGAGGATGGTGTCGGAGCCAGCAGGATGCTGCGCTGTCGGCGCAGGCTCCGGCACATGGGTTGAGTCCTTCTCCAGCCCACGGAGTGGCTTCCAAACTGGTGAGCGGCAGGGAGCTCTGGATGAAGGAACCCAGGGACACTCTCTCATCAGCACAGGTTCAGTTTAGGGAAAAGAGCTTCTCACCAGACTGGAGAGCATCCTTTACAGATTGGGGATGGAGATGAGCAGATCAACCAATTCTGGGTAGTTGCACAGGCTGGGGTACACTTTGACTGCCTGCGCTGCACCGGCCAGAAACTTGAAGGCTGCCTCCAGTGCATGGGACGTCTGGGCATCGGAGATCAGATCCTCAATGAGCTGGACAACCCACAGTTCATCCTCATTCAGAATAAAGGATTTTAAGTCCATACCTGCAGAGTCTGTTGGCTGGAACATACTGTCATGGGCTGCCTCCGGCAGACAGTAAATTGACTCCTTAAGGCGGGTACCGTGAAGAGCAAACAAGGATTTATTCCACAAAACAAGATGATGAAGACAGACTGAGCTGTCAAACACATAACTTGGTTTTAACTAAACAATGAACAAAGACGGGCGCCAGAGGTACAACCCATGCAACGATCTGCACTACGACTCACAATACTCCTGCACCAGGCAACAGAAGAGGATGACTGATAAAGGAAACTTGTGATTACCAAACACAGAACAGGTGAGACAAATCAGGAGCCAACAGATAACAGGGAATCAGCAACAGGTGAGGAAAACAGGATGGGCAGGGCTGTGCTACACCCTGCCCATGGCCACCGGGGAGCTACAGAATGATACTAAACATACACGCAGGAACCAAAACCTACAGATCTTTATTAGAGACATGATAATGAAAAATAAACACGATGACCAACCAAGGCTGAGGTAGGGAACACAGGAGAAACATTCAAAAGTAACAGCTGGCGCTGGACATGAGGAACTTAAATAATATAAATGATAACAGAAAGCCAATAATAGTGCAAATGGTTCAAAACACAACAAAGTGTGGATATGGTTGGAAACCATGTCCAGATATGATAGAAACTTTATCAGTTTGGCCTATGTTGCTGTTGGACTCTCCCCTTCTTTGCTCGTCTGGTCAACACTTTGATCAAATTCAGCAGCTGCATGTGTCTTTCTCCTCTTCCCTTTACTTTTCACTTTGCCTCTTCCATGCTGTTTTGTCGCCTGTGTCATTATTGGACCCACTTCCTCCTCTTCAATCAATTGGTCAATAGTTTTATCTTCCTCAATGCTACTGTTAGAGCTTTCTTCATCATGCTCTGCAGTGGGAGTCCAAGCCCTATCTTCCACTTCTTCATCTGCCTCCATGAACTCCTCTACATCGCTCAAATTGCCATCATGGAAGCACAGGACATCTTCAATACTGTGCTTCCTTTTAGCCATCTAAAATATGGGTTTATCAATTTTGAGTTCAATTATTTGTTATAAATGTCACATATCAATCTGTAATTTGTGCTATTGATTTATCAAAACATTGTATTATGCACTATGGTAGACATAATGCATAATACACCAACAAAAAAGTACCATGACAATTGGGGAATTTACCAATAAATAGTCCCCTTTGTACCTGCTGTATTGAATTTGATACAAGTATTTTCTATATGTTTTTACTCTAAACTAAAATGCAAAAAAAAAAAATGAAGTAATTATAAGTTGCTTCAAAAGAGTAAGTGTTCATTTATAAATATTAGTTAATATGTTGAAGAAAATCTCACCATAAAGGCTTCAAAATAGCATGATGTTTCTCCTTGACACAACTGATTGGGGACTAATGGATTTCAGCCATTTTGGATTGAACCGTGTGATGTGTCAGAATTATTGTAGTGTAAAAGGTATCCACCAGAGGGCAGAAGACAAGTTGTTACTGTATGTATGAAATCAGACAGGAGTCGTCTTGTGTCGAACAGTGAACTGAACTTTATTGAGAATACACACAACTATATATATACTGGCCGCAGCCCGCCTGACATCACTCCGCAGGGTGGCTATGGCAACCCCCTAGGGCCAAACTCATATACAGCATTCTCCTACCCCTTTATTAAAGTCCAAAACCACACACACCATTAAGACACTCCCCAATTTAGGACTCGAATCACGCACTAAGAAAACTAAACTGAAATCACTAAATGGCCTATCACATTCATACAACAAACTAAAACTAGGGTGGACGGGTGGACTACCGTCCATCCCCCACATGGCAAGGCGGAGTAGTCTGCCGCCTGCACTAAATAAAAGTCCATTAATAAACGAAAATATTGCTAAAATTAATAATAATAAGATATTAATTCTAATAAGATAATACGTTGATGTGCCTCCTCGAGCCGTCCGATAGCTGGAAATAAACTGTGCCCAGCTTAGCCATGATGTGCAGCTGCTTGTGGTGTTCCTTCAGCTGTCATCCAGCCCTTATTCGAAGTGGTTGTCCCTCCTCACGAACCCAAACCCGGTCCATAACTCTCAGGGGAGCTTTGCTCAGCTTACAGTGTTGCTGCTGGGCATGCAGTTTCTCTGTGCCTGTCGGTCTGGCACCGACCATTTTCAAAAACGCTGCAGTTGTCGCCGTTGTAGCCCCAGATTCACCAGCCCCCTGTGGCTGAGCTCCTGGGAAAACTAGAGCTAGCTTTTTGGCCTCGCTCGACGACGCAGGCGTCTCACCGTCACACCCAGTACCCTCGCCCAAGGTGGCTTGGGCTCCGGCACTGAGGTCTTCCTCTGCCAACCCTGAGCGAGGCTGGTCCTGCTCGACCTCTGTGGTGCCCGGTAAATTCACTGCTGTTTCTCTGGGTTCTCAGCATGCTTCTCCCCCGCTGCTCCGACCCTAGCTGTGGGAAAAACTTAGCCGAGTCTGGTTGCTGCCCCCCCTCCCCGTGCCATCTTTGCTCACCATGCTTTGTTCACCTCCAGTGCTGCAGTCACTCACCACACTGTGCTTTTCGGCTGGCTCGTCTTCTTCAGTGGATGCGGTCTCCCTCTCCTGTGGCTCCAACTCCAAAGTGAAAACTAGCTTATAGCTTTTAGCTAGTGTTTGGTGCCCACCTAGCTCCGTGGCTAACTTTGCCGTTGCCACTGGCTGAGCTGTTAGCTTTCCCGAGCTAGCTAGTTTAGTTACTTTTGGCACCAACAGCCTTTCCACACACAGCTTCGTGCTCCTTGTGTGTTCGGCAAAGTATTCAGCCATCCGTCCGGCAGCATCTGTATAAGACTCCGTCTCTCCCAACGTATGGAAAATTTTACGACCCTCTACGCTGAGATGGTGGACCAGAAGTGCTCGTCTCCGCATTCCGCCGAGTCTACTCAGGCCCAACGCTGCGATGTATCCCTCAAACATGGCCAACCAGTTAGGCCACAGGATTGCTGGATCTCATGGATGCTGTAGAAACGGTTGTGGAGGTGGCCCATACTGTACACCTCCATAGTTTCTCCTTGTCGCCAAAATGTTATGAATGAAATCAGACAGGAGTCGTCTTGTGCCAAACAGTGAACCTAACTTTATTGAGAACACACACAACTATATACACTGGCCGCAGCCCGCCTGATGTCACGCCGCAGGGCGGCTACGGCAAGCCCCTAGGGCCAAACTCATATGCAACACAAGTATCAGATTATATACAACAGGGTTTTGAGCAAAGTTTTTACCATATGGTGATACAATAGGGTTCTCTTTGGAATGTTCACTCATTCACTCCCTCTCTACTTGCTATATAGTGAATCTAGATATAGACTACACAGTAAACTCAATACGCAACCTTGGTTCCAAGGTTGTCATAGCCAGGAGCGGCACTGGGGTTAAGCTCCCAGTGCTCATAAAATGCTCCTTACGGCGTGCGTCTCGAAAAGCCTCTGACAACTAAGTCCAACTCCTAGCCTGCCCATGTGGTTTAGTCTCTAAGCCTGGCGGAACTGCTTTTACTAATAGGAGAAGGGGCGAGGGCGGATCTCTGGCGCCTTAAAACCAGATGCTTTGGGTAGATGGTGGCTCGTCAACCTGGGAAGGTAGCCCATCTAGGGGAAGGTAAACCCTGATTTCAAACCTCCGCTGCCTTGCGGCACACCCGGTCACGGGAAAGGCTTCAGGAGTCAACCCTGAGGAAAATTCCGGAGTCGGAGCCCCTAAGGCAGTTCTCTGTCGTGCTCAACATCGTTCTGGCAGCTCCTGCGATGGCGCTGGTGCCAAACTATAGCAGCCCTGCTGTTCCTTTGGATTCATCAGTGACGTGGAGAGGGGGGACATGCTGCATGGGTAACATCTTGTCCTCCATATCTTTCTGCCCAGGCTTGAATCCTACCAACGCCCAACGCTGGAAGGTAGAACACCGGTGCGCATCGGCCTGTTCAGCCACAGGCGGTGCTGTTCCAGCAGAGTAGACGTTTAGGATTCTCTTCCATGGTCATCATAGACCGACGGAGGCCGACGACAATATGCAGAGAGGAGTGGTGACCCCTGTCCTGCATAAGCTATAGAAAGGAACACTTGTTCCCGAGGAAATTCGATCAAAAAAACCCAAAAAAAACCCCAAACTTCAATATAACAATAAAATTAACAGCTTTTGGGCACTACTGGGCTTGTTTTTGCGGCACGGTTAATGACATCATCATGGTGAGACAGTAAAACATAAGACTAATGGTGGTAAAAAAAATTCAAATTTTTTAAAATTGAAAAAAGTAGAAATTTTATCAAATTTCTACTTTTCAAAATGCATTGTGGGATGTATTGAGTGTACTATATAGAGAATGAAATTTTCAGTTAAGATTGCTAACAGCACGACAAAGTGGCTGATTCATTATATAGTACACTATATGGGGAAGGAGTGAACATTTCAAACACAGCATAGGTCTCAGAAATGTATGTATCAAACGTGATACCTGCAGCATTATAGGATTAATAATCTTTCCCATAAAGCAGTGTGCAGAGAGGCACCAAAATGAAAAGGAACAGGCACCATCTCATAGATGACTGAGATAGTACAGTTAAATGACTAAAGCAGAGTCACAAAAATTATATATATACTGTATATATACTGTATATATATATATATATATATATATATATGTAAGATAAGATAAGATAAGATAAGCCTTTATTAGTCCCACAACGGGGAAATTCCAGGATTGCAACAGCACAGGGATAGCAACACTCAGAGCAACAATCAGAAGGCAAGAAAAAAAACAAGCAAGCAAGAGCAGAAAAAAAAGTGATCAAAAGAGAGAGGAAGGGAAAAAAAACTCGGAATCGAGCCGCTGTTGCAAAAGGCAGCCGACTGGTGTGGCGCCGAGAGGTATACACTACCGTTCAAAAGTTTGGGGTCACCCAGACAATTATTTTGTGTTTTCCATGTAAAGTCACACTTATTTACCTCCATGAGTTGTAAAATGAATAGAAAATATAGTCAAGACATTGACAAGGTTAGAAATAATGATCTGTATTTGAAATAATAATTTTTTCCTTCAAACTTTGCTTTCGTCAAAGAATCCTCCATTTGCAGCAATTACAGCATTGCAGACCTAACATGATTGCACAAGGGTTTTCTAATCATCCATTAGCCTTCTGATGCAATGAGCAAACACATTGTACCATTAGAACACTGGAGTGATAGTTGCTGGAAATGGGCCTCTATACACCTATGTAGATATTGCACCAAAAACCAGACATTTGCAGCTAGAATAGTCATTTATCACATTAGCAATGTATAGAGTGTATTTCTGATTAGTTTAAAGTTATCTTCATTGAAAAAAGTGCTTTTCTTTCAAAAATAAGGAAATTTCTAAGTGACCCCAAACTTTTGAATGGTAGTGCATATACAGTATATATATATATATATATATATATATATATATATATATATATATATATATATATGTATATAGTGGTGGGAAAAAGTGTTTGCCCCCTTCCTGATTTCTTTTTTTTTTGTATGTCACACTTTAATGTTTCAGATCATCAAACAAATTTAAATATTACACAAAGATAACATACGTAAACACAAAATGCAGTTGTTAAATGAAGGTGTTTATTATTAAGGGTAAAAAAAATATCTAAACCTACATGGCCCTGTGTGAAAAAGTGATCCCCCCCCCCCGTTAAAATATAAATTAACTGTGGTTTATCACATCTTTGGAAAACTGAGTTCAATTTCTCTAGCTACACCCAGGCATGATTACTGCCACATCTATTCTTAATCAAGAAATCACTTCAATAGGACCTGCCTGACAACGTGAAGTAGACTAAAAGATCCTCAAAAGCTAGACATCATGCTGCAATCCAAAGAAATTCAGGAACAAATAAACAAATGAGAAACAAAGCAACTGAGATCTGTCAGTCTGGAAAAGGTTATAAAGCCATTTCTAAAGATTTGGGACTCCAGCAAACCACAGTGAGAGCCATTATCCACAAATGGCAAAAACATGGAACAGTGGTGAACCTTCACAGGAGTGGCCGGCCGACCAAAATTACAACAAGAGTGCAGCAATGACTCATCCAAGAGGTCACAAAAGACCCCACAACCGCATCCAAAGAACTGCAGGTCTCACTTTATTCAGTTAAAGTCAGTGTTCATGACTCCACCATAAGAAAGAGACTGGGCAAAAATGGCCTGCATGGCAGAGTTCCAAGACAAAAACCACTGCTGAGCAAAAGAGGATAAAGGCTTGTCTCAGTTTTGCCAGAAAACATCTTGATGATCCCCAAGACTTTTGGGAAAATACTCTGTGGACTGACTAAACAAAAGTTGAACTTTTTGGAAGGTGTGTGTCCCATTACATCTGGCGTAAAAGGAACAGCATTTCAGAAAAGGAACATGATACCAACAGTAAAATATGGTGGTGGTAGTGTGATGGTCTGGGGCTGTTTTGCTGCTTCAGGACCTGGAAAACTTGCAGTGATAAATGGAGCCATGAATTCTGCTGTCTACCAAAAAAATCCTGAAGGAGAATGTCCGGCCATCTGTTCGTGACCTCAAGCTGAAGTACACTTGGGTTCAGCAGCAGAACAATGATCCAAAACACATCAGCAAGTCCACCTCTGAATGGCTTAAGAAAAACAAAATGAAGACTTTGGAGTGGCCTAGTCAACGTCCTGACCTGAATCTGATTGAGATGCTGTGGCATGACCTTAAAAAGGCGGTTCATGCTTGAAAACCCTCCAGTGTGGCTGAATTACAACAATTCTGCAAAGATGAGTGGGCCAAAACTCCTCCACAGCACTATCAAAGACTCATTGTCAGTTATTGCAAACGCTTAATTGCAGTTGTTGCTGCTAAGGGTGGCCCAACCAGTTGTTAGGTTTAGGGGGCAATGACTTTTTCACACAGAGCCATGTAGGTTTGGATTTTTTTTCACCTTAATAATAAACACCTTCATTTAAAAACTGCAATTTGTTTTTACTTGTGTTATCTTTGTCTAATATTTAAATTTGTTTGATGATCTGAAACATTGAAGTGTGACAAACATACAAAAAATGAGAAATCAGGAAGGGGGCAAACACTTTTTCACACCACTGTGTACACACACACACACACACACACACACACACACACACACACACACACACACACAGAGTGCATATATATATATTAGAGGTGTTGGCGTTATCGCATTAATTGCCCGTTAATGCTTTGCGCTTTCAGCCATTAACTGCAATCACAAATTTCGTCACCATTAACAGGGGCAAACAGTACAGAAGAAACAGAAGAAATCCTTCTTCTTCGTCTTTGAGACCCACCTCTAGCTTCTAGACTCTATTAATATCTAGGACATAGCAGGGGGGCTAGCTGTGCGATAATCTTTGTAATTTAACCCTGAAAAACCAAACGAAGTCATGTATAAGGCAGAAACACTATTTCAGTCTGGGAGCCTTAATTAAATTTAGGCTGGTAAAATAGCTGCAATTAAAGGTTATAGCACATCTTTAAAAGCATTTCAGAGAGTGGATACAACTTGTTGTGCTAAAATGTTTCCACTTTATAACCCTGAGGCACACAAATAAAAACAGTGCTTCAGTCTAAATTAAGACCCTTAGTCAAATTTTGGCAGATGAATGATCAAGTACTTTTAAAAGTATTTCAGAGGGTGGATAGGACTAGTTTGATTTAAAAAAAAATCTGGTATATTACAGCAGAAACATCCTTTCAGGTGCAAAGTTGGAGGAACAGTTACAAGTTAATAGCTGTGAAACTTCATTTTATTTCATTTCAGTGAATCTGTAACCATGTGACATCTGATCCTTGGGAAAGGAGCATTATACCAAATTAATCACACCTGTGGATGCACGCCTTATATATACCCCTTGCATTCACCCATTCTTCCTCTTTCTATCCTCCTGGTCAGTAAGAGCTTATACCATCTGTTTAGCATTGTCTTTTTTGTGCTGTTTGGGCTGCCTTGCCCTGGGTACCCCATCGCTGTGTCATAAAATTGTGTTTCTGCTGAATGAGAGAAGGTTTGCAGCGGCTGTGTAGCATGACGTGCACTGTTCATGCCTGCTTGAGGTATGTAATATACACTTGTCTTCTTTTCAGCAGGAGCTGTTAACAGTTTAGCAGCGTGAGGTATGTACGACCCTTACCTGCTTAAGGTTTGTGACCTTATCCATCACAGACACGTAGATTGCCCAAATGTCTCCTGAGCCAGCGGACAGAGCCACTGTTTATTGCAGGAGCCAGTACAATAGAGACCAGCTGTTAGCACTTAACTGGCCCATGATGCTAACGCAAAAACTCAACATACCGGGAGAAATAAGACGGAAACGGCGTGGATGTCGAGCTGGAGTAAGACGGCGGGCGAGGAATATAAGGTACAGACCCGTCCTCCCATCCGTTATTATGGGGACTGTACGATCGCTACTCAATAAGACTGACGAGCTAGCGGCTATCTCCCGCTACGAGAGCGTCTTCAGAGAGATTAGCTTGATGTTGTTTACTGAGACGTGGCTAACAGAACTAGCAGCAGATGCTAACATCAAACTGGAGTGTTTCCACGCAATACGGGCAGACCGGACACTAGACAGTGGGAAGGCAAGGGGCGGAGGAGTGATAATATATGTCAATAACAGCTGGTGCAGACCGGGACATATCACGGTTAAACAACAACACTGCAACAAAGACACTGAGTTGCTAGCTGTTAGCATGCGGCCTACCTATCTCCCGAAGGAATACTCACATGTGATCTGCATTGTTATTTATGCAAATCCGACGGCGAACCCGGGGACAGCGCGTGACGCCATTCACTTAGCAACTGGCAGGCTGCTGACAGAACACCCAGATGCTCTCCGACTCATCTCAGGTGATTTCAACCATATTTCACTGTCCCCCATTCTGCCCACGTTCACTCAGTATGTCACATGCCACACTAGAGACAATAAAACACTGGACTTATTCTATGCAAACACTAAGGAGGCATACACCTCATCACCACTGCCCCCACTCGGGAGATCGGATCACAACTTGGTTCATCTCCTGCCGGTGTACAAACCCCTAGTACGCAGACAATCTCTGGTCATGCGCACGGTGAAGTTATGGTCTGAGGCAATGGACGCTCTAAAGGACTGTTTTGAAACCAATGCCTGGAAGCAGCTCTGCGATCCACATGGTGAGGACATCGATGGCCTCACTCACACCATCACGGACTACATCAGCTTCTGTGTGGACAACACCGTACCCACCATGACCATACGGTGTTGCTCGAACAACAAACCCTGGATCAACCCTGAGATAAAAACACTTCTGAGAGAGAAGAAGAGGATCTTCAGGTCGGGGAACAGGGAGATGCTGAAGTCTGTACAGAGGGAGCTGAGGAGGAAGATCAGAGAAGGCAAGGACAGCTTCAGGAAGAAGATGGAGGACAAGCTGCAACGGAGCAACATCGGTGGGGTCTGGAGAAACCTTAAAACCATCTCTGGGCTCCAGAATACCTCCTCCCAGGCCACGGGGGGCAGGGAGTGGGCGAACAACCTGAACCTGTTTTTTAATAGGTTTGACCAACCGCCCTCCCCACCGACTGCACAACAACTACTGCTGCCTCTAAAGTCATCGAGACCTGCTGTCCACACCCCACTCCACCAACACCCCCCCCCCCCCCACTCCCAGCACACAGCCCCTCAACCTGACCCTCACTAAGACCCAGGTGAGGACGGAGCTGAGGAAGATCAAGGCGAGGAAGGCCTCGGGACCGGACGGCATCAGCGTGAAGCTCCTCAAGTCCTGCGCAGACCAGCTGTGTGCAATTGTGGAGCACATCTTCAACCTGAGCCTGAAGCTGGGGAGGGTGCCACAGTTGTGGAAAACATCTTGTGTGGTACCTTTACCAAAGACTTCCCACCCCAAAGACCTGAACAGCTACAGACCAGTGGCCCTGACGTCTCACATGATGAAGACCCTGGAGAGACTGCTCCTTGCTCACCTCCACCCCCTGGTGGGACCAGCGATGGATCCATTGCAGTTCGCCTACCAGCATGGCATTGGGGTGGAAGATACAGTGATCTTCCTCCTTCACTGTTCCCTGTCCCACCTGGAGAAGCCCGGGAACGCGGTGAGGATCATGTTCTTTGACTTCTCCAGTGCTTTCAACACCATCCAACCGATGATCCTGAAGGACAAGCTGCTGTGCGCAGGGGTGGACCAGCACCTGTCATCATGGATCCTGGACTACCTCACTAACCGGCCACAGTTTGTGAGAACCCAGGATTGTGTGTCCGACACGATCATCGGTAGCACAGGGGCCCCCCAGGAAACGGGTTTGGCTCCCTTCCTGTTCACCCTTTATGCTGCAGACTTCTCACACAACACAACACACTGCCATCTACAGATGTTCTCTGATGACTCTGCGATCGTCGGCCTCATCTCCAACGGAGATGAAGCTGAGTACAGAGGACTTATCCAGGACTGAATTTTATTTTTTTTTCTCCAGTGCATACAGGTGCATTTCAATAAATTAGAATATCATCAAAAAACTAATTACCTCTGCCAAGGGAGGTAATGTTTTTCGTGGCATTGGTTGGTTGGTTCGTTTGACTGCTATCAACCTAAGTCAAAAAGTTATGAACAGATTTTGGTGAAATTTTCAGGAAAGGTGTGTAATGGCACGGGGAACACATGATTAGATTTTGGTGGTGATTTGGATCACGATGTGGATGCAGAAATTTTTGAATATTATTTCATATATTAATTTGGCACTTTTCGTACACTGCCCCTTTAAGACGTGTCCACTCAGTTATGTGCATGGTCACGCCATAGGGCCACGGACCTCAGCAACCCAAGAGCCAAACACTGCAGAAAAAGTATTAAGGGGTGTGTCCACCAAACTCATTTTTTCTGCTGTGGGTGACTATTTTCTATTAATTCTCTATATAGTCCAGCATTTACAGCTCTGAGCGCCCCCGGTGCTGAAACACTTTGAGTAGGGGCCGCTTTTTGTAGCGGTGCTCAGGGCTGGAAAAAAGCTCAACTTGTCAGACTTCTGTACAGCTGCGCTCATAAATTTCAGACCTTTCTAAGCAGCCAATCAGAATTAAGGAAGGGCGGGCCATAGGACGCCGGTACAGGAAGATGACATCGGTAGGTGACGGATGGTGTAGAGGCTGAACTTTAAAAAAAAAAAAAAAAAAAAATATTAACAAAAACAATATACAACACAGAAATGGCAAAGTTGAGCAATTGAACACATACAAAATACAGCAAAGAGAGACAGGTGACAAAAAGGAAAAAATGCAACATAAATTGAAATAAAAATAAATCACTAGAAAAAATAAATAAAATAAAAATGAATAAATAAACAAAAAATAAAACATAAAACAACATTCTTCTTCTTCGCTGGAACAGTTAAACTGAACATTCCCACGGTATGCATATAAACTTTAAAATTAAATGACTCAACAACAAAAATCTGCGTCGACAAATATTTATGATTGATGTTATCGACATCATCTAATCACTGCAGCCGTAATTACCTGTACTCCAATTCTCTACACCGTGGTAGAACAGTTTAAATCTACCCCCAGTTTGCCTAGCCTTGCTTCCCTTCCACCTGATTTCTTGCACACACAATAGACCTATCTTCCTTCTCTCCACCATATCACCCAACTCTCTGCCCTGACCTGACATAGTCCCTGCATTTAAAGTCCCTACTCTCACCTCCACATTTCTGCCTTTCCTTTTCTCTCTGTCTCCAAACATGTCTTCCCCCTCTCCTCTTCCTTGATCTTCGACCAGCAGTAGTCCAATCTCCACCAGCACCCTATTGGGTAACAGCACCGGTGGCAGTCATTGTGAACCCGGGCCTTGATAGTTTATGAAAATCTCATTTGTCATGATCTGGATGTTTGATGTGACAAAGATTTTACACTGGAGGCCCTTTCAAACACAACCCTCCCCACTTAGCCAGGCTTGGGACACCTGCACTAGGAGTGCACTGGCTTGTGCCCCACAGTGGCTGGGTTTTAAAATAAAATTATCTATTGTGAGAAAAATTTAGCATATTCTAAATAAAAAATTTTTGCCAACCAAGCATGGCATTTTGGTTCATCAAATTGCTTAAAGCATGTAAAAATTATCTTAAAGCAAGTGAAATTTTCTTCCAGAAAACTGCGTGGCGAGAAAAAAAAATATTTTCAGATGATAAAAAAATAAGCATATGTAGCCTTGATTTAGGAGATTTTATCTTACTTAGATTCTTTTTTTTTTTTTTACAGTGAACTGTCATGAATGGCCCTCCCTGAGGGCAAACAGGACACCAAACTCAGTCTGTGAGCTTGTAAATGTATTGAATAAGGAAACAAAATACTGAACACACAACAATGAAAAACACAGCTCAAAGGCTGGAGCGAAAAATGCAAATAAACAAAGATGTGGGCAAGACAGAATAAACAATAACTTAACTTAGCGAGATGTTCAGGAGATTCTTGGCATGAAACATGGTCGATGCCGCTGCACCAGGGAAATGGTGCCCACGGCTTAAATAGGCCGCCCCGATCACAAACACCTGCGGGGTCCTGAATGGCGATTATTGCTGGCAGCCGTGACAGAACGCGAACAGAGTTTGACAGCAGGAAGTGACGTGAGAGTTGTCACCGCGTCAGCAACAATCAAAACAAAAACCAAAGAAGGAAATACAGACTCTAATAAACAGAGATCAAATACAGTCAAACAGAAAAATAAACAAACAGAAAAAGACAAAATAAATCTAATAACTAAGCATGGCCCCCGCCCGTGCACCGGATCATGACATGAACATAAACAACATTTTACTTAGATAGATAGATACATACTTTATTTAGAACAAAAAAGTAAAACAAAAACAAAACAAATGACAAATGCAATAAAGTAACAGTATACAGTGTTCGAAAGGGAGAAGGAAGAAGTGAACACTTATTAATTCCAACTCCTCTTTTCCATAAATACACTCATGTAAATTATATACAAATTACCACATTTAAGACCCCAAGTAAACAATTAACTATATTTTGTACATATCAACATTAACACCCATCCATCCTAACATACATTGATGTCCATACATCAAAACCAGCCTCAAACAACACAGATATACACAGTGCTGTCCCACCCACCATTCCATAGTGTCCCAGAGTGAGCATAGTGAATCGTACATATAAATACTACCCTTCTAACATATATCCTTTCAGCAAATAATGTTTATACCTCTTTTTGAATTGAGTTCTCTTTGTACATAGTTTCAGTTCCGGCTCCAGACTGTTCCACAAATCCACCCCACAGACAGATATGCACATACTTTTCTTGGTTGTTCATATCTTGGGTTTTGTAAAGTTTAAGTCTCCTCTCAAATTATAATCATTGTCTCGTTTTTTAAATATTTTTTGTATATTAGTTGGGAGTTGATTATTAATTGCCCTGTACATGACTTGTGCTGTCTTAAATTTAACTAAATCGATGAACTTTATGACATGTGACTTTAAAAACAATGAATTGGTATGGTCTCTATATCCAACATTATTAATTATCTCTATAGCTCTTTTTTGTAATGTGCATATTGACTGTAGGTTGGTCTTGTAGGTGTTCCCCAGACTTCTACACAGTAGTTAAGATAAGGTAGAAACAGTGAATTGTACAGTAAGAACAATGATTTATAGTCCAAGATGTGTCTCGTCTTCTCCAGTATCCCTATACATTTTGCCAACTTGGCCCGGATGAATCTCTAATCTCCCTTTCATTTCAAAAATCTTAGAAAGAGTTGTTGCTACGCAATTATTTGACCACCTGCAGGGAAATGGTTTACTTGAAGAGTTTCAATCTGGGTTTAGAATCCATCATAGTACTGAAACAGCCTTAGCGAAGGTCACTAACGACCTCCTCATCGCATCTGATAATGGACTGGTTTCTGTACTTGTCCTTTTAGACCTTAGTGCAGCTTTTGATACTATAGATCATAATATTCTACTTGATAGATTAGAACACTATGTTGGACTTAATGGAACTTCGTTGCAGTGGTTTAGATCTTATTTATCTGATAGGTTCCAGTTTGTTCGTGTAAATAATGAGTTTTCTTTCAACTCAAAGCTTAGTCATGGAGTTCCACAGGGATCTGTGCTGTACTCTTTTTAGTTTATATATGCTTCCGTTAGGCAACATTATTAGAAAGCACTATATACATTTTCATTGTTATGCAGATGACACACAATTATACCTGTCAATGAAGCCAGATGATAGTAATCAATTAGCCAAGTTAAAAGCTTGTCTTAAGGAAATCAAAGCTTGGATGACTTGTAATTTCCTGCTATTAAATTCAGATAAGACTGAAGTCATTCTTGTTGGTCCAAAAAACCTTAGAAATACCTTTCCAAATCAAACTTTCAGTTTGGATGCGGTTACTCTTTCTCTTAATAGCTCTGTGAGGAACCTTGGAATTATTTTTGATCAAGATTGGTCCTTCAATTCACATATTAAATTTGTTTCTAAGACTGCTTTCTATCATTTGCGTAATATTGCCAAGATTAGGAGCATCTTGTCTCAGAGTGATGCTGAGAAACTGATCCACGCTTTTGTCAGCTCGAGATTAGATTATTGTAATTCTTTATTATCAGGCTGTCCTAAAACATCTTTAAAAAGTCTTCAGCTGATCCAAAATGCTGCAGCAAGAGTTTAACAGGTACTAGAAAGAGAGATCATATCTCTCCGGTTCTGGCCTCCCTTCATTGGCTTCCCATAGAGTTTAGAATTAAGTTTAAAATCCTTCTTCTTACTTACAAAGCTCTAAACAATCAGGCTCCTTTTTATTTAATAGATCTGATACTGTGGCGGGTTGATTCAACCCCCCACAACACACAGGACACTCAGCTCTCTTCTCTCGGTTTTTCCCGCTGCACTACTGAGATGTAATGTGCCATTCATGTATTGTGATGCAATGTGCCACATATGTATTGTGATGCAATGTGCCATTCATGTATTGTGATGTAATGTGCCATTCATGTATAGTGTTCATGCGTCCTGTCCTTACTGTGACCTAGAGGCTGAGATCAATATGTAGATGTGCTTTGGTGTAAACCCCCACAAACAGACTGGTCAGACACAGCGCTCGGCTAGAGCAATTAACAGAACAGTGAAATGTGTATTAATGTCTACAGACAGACTCGTTTCTTCTGGCTCACTTCTGTGATGTTAATGTTGCCTTTCATGCATTGTGTTCATGCGTCCTGTCCTTACTGTGACCTAGGGACTGAGATCAATATGTCTCTCAAATGCAAATGTCTCATGCCTGTTCTGTTATCTCTTTGATCATACCAACTGCTGGGGAATGCCCTTTGATGTATTGTTGTAGTTGGGTATATATGCTGCAACTCTGTAACGCAAACTGTCTCTCATTCTGATCCTGCAACTGCTGCTGCTGGACACAGACTTTGTGTCCTCCTTCTCTGAGAGCCGTGGGCTCGCTCCCGGCGCGCATGCACGGCGCCAGGAGCGGAGCCCGTGACGGCGGTATGATATAATAAAACCTACATAAAACCTTCAGCATCGAAGGCTTATTTTTAATCATCCACTGCAATACTACCGTATTATCCTAACAGAGCACTACGCTCCCAAAATGCAGGATTACTTGTAATACCTAGAATCTCCAAAAGTACAATGGGAGGCAGAGCCTTCAGTTATCAAGCTCCTCTCCTGTGGAACCAGCTGCCAATCTGGATTCAGGAGTCAGACTCGATCTCTGTTTTTAAGAATAGGGCTAAAACCTACCTTTTTGATATAGCCTACAATTAGGGAGGGATCGTGTGTTTCTGAACCCTCCCTTAGTTATGCTGCTAATAGGTTTAGTCAGCCGGGGGACCTCCAGTAATGCACTGGGCCTCACTCCTTTCTTTACTCTCAATGAAATATTTTTTTTTGCTGGTCATTAACATCTGTTTGTTCTCTCCCATAGACTGAGTCCCCATCGTGCTGTTTGCTCTCTACATGTCTGTTCTTTTCATCTTCTCTATCCCCTCACCCCCCAGCCAGTCGCAGCAGATGACTGCCCCTCCCTGAGCCTGGTTCTGCTGGAGGTTTCTTCCTGTTAAAAGGGAGTTTTTCCTCTCCACCGTCGCCAAGTGGTTGCTCACAGGGGATCGCCTGATTGCTGGGGTCTTTCTGCAACTGTGGGGGTTCCCCCTACAGTTGATAGTGCTATGAGATGACTGTTGTTGTGAAATGGCGCTATATAAATAAAGTTGAATTGAATTGAATTGAATTAAGAGTATGATTTTGTACATACTGGGATTGTAAGCTCACTTTCAATAAAAAGAAAACTCATGCTGATTGTAGGTCTGTGGGGAAAACAGTGATTCACCACATTATGTTCTTGAGAACCTTTCCCTTCCATAGAAGGGCATAGTCTGGAGTTCTGGCTGGTTGTTTGAGTGACTGTGCATGCCTCAAACATTGCTCCATTGACATTTTGTTTTGTGAAACAACATATCTCCACTGTTAAGGGACACTTATTCCAAAGAAACTCTTCTCTTTGTTCACCAGCTGTGCTTTATCAACATCATGCCATCAATAAAGAAAACCACATTGTTCATTGGTTTGTAATCCAGTGATAAATGACTATCATTTATATCACTAGTAACAGGAATAACAAAACATTGTGTCCCTTCTGGTGTGGAATATATGCAAATATATGACAAAACACAACAGTGGCTGTAAAAATAATTACACCGGCCTTCTCCATGCTTTCTTTTCCTTTTTAGGGATAGAAGTAGTAGAAAATAGTTCTAAACAAATATACAGTGGTGTGAAAAAGTGTTTGCCCCTTCCCTGATGTAAAGAACTGAGGTCCACACGAATAGTGGTTTCAACAAAGTTCTCTTTTAAAACTAGGAGCGGGAACATTAACAGGCGGCAACATCAACACATCGCCATTTTCATATCATATCACTCGGTGAAGGTCAACTCTGACCTGTGACGTCACCACAGTCTTAAAGACACAGCACACACAATTATCACATTATATGACATCTCCCCCTTTTTAGTTTTTAGTTTTTGTTTTTTTTTTTCAGAACAAAACAATTTTTCAATTCAAACATTTTTTTCATTTCCATTTCACCCTTCCCCACAGCCCATGGCTTAATTATTGAACCAAATATAACCACACTTATCACAGTGAACACGTGAATTTCTCTCTTTTTTTCATTCATTCATTTTTTTTTTCTCTCTACAAATCTAGTCTTTGCACAGGTTTAATCATTCTACCAGACCGGGTAAACAACAGTCCTTGCTTTGGGTCTGGCGGTTTGACACTGGATTCTGGTAAAATAGTGTCAGCGGCAGCTGCAGTTTCAGGCTGCTGTTTGACGATCTCTGGCTGCAGGTCATTTGGAGCTGAAGAGGGTATCTCTCTGGCTGATTCAGGATCATGTTGCAAGTGACGGCGGTTGCGTCGCAAAGTTGCTCCCTGGGGTGTTTCAATAAGAAAGGAGCGAGGTGTGCTGCTTTCTCCTGTGACAACAGCGGGTGTTTTCCAGGATTTCTGATGGTCCAGCTTTGTGAGGACTGGATCTCCTGGTTTCAACGAAGGTAGGGGTTTAGCTCCATGGCGCTGATTGAAGTAGAATGCTTGTTTCTGTTTCTCCATTGCATCCTTGTTCCTGACGACTTCCAGATCAGGCCATCGGGGCTGAAGATTCACTTCGAGTGTAGGAAGAGTTGTTTTGATCTTTCGACCCATAAGTAGCTCTGCAGGACTCACGCCTGTGGTGGTGCAGGGCGTTGATCGAAAGCACATGAGGGCGAGCAAAGGATCTTGCTGCTTTAAGATTCTTTTTGCTGTTTGAACTCCCCTCTCTGCATGTCCGTTTCCTTGGGGGTTATGTGGACTTGAGGTGATGTGCAAAAAGTCAAACTCCCTTGCAAACTTTTTAAATTCTTGGCATGAGAATTGAGGCCCATTGTCAGATACAACCACATCTGGACAACCAAACCTCGCGAACACTGCCTTCAGCTTTAAGATCATCTGAGAAGCAGTGGTTACTGGCAGATGAAGTATCTCGAGGAACCGAGAGAAATAGTCTGACACAACAAGGTAGGTGTGCTTGTTATGCTCACACAGGTCAACAGCAAGTCTCTTCCAGGGTCGATCAGGTAGAGGGGTTGACAAGAGAGGCTCTTTTCGCTGAGCTGGTCTCATCTCACGACACACCTGACAGGACTGGACTTTGCGTTTGATTTCAGATGAGATGCCAGGCCACCACACAGATGTGCAGGCCCGCTCTCTGCATTTTGTCAGACCTTGATGTCCATCATGTATTCGATCCAAGATGTCTGCTCTGAGCACATCCGGAATCAACATGCGGCTTCCTCTGGTGATAATTCCATCGCATTCAGACAGTTCATTTTTAATGGGAAAATAGTCTCTGATAGCTGCTGGGACATTGCCTATGTATTCTGGCCATCCTGACTTGATGTACCGCAACACCAACTGTAGGTTACAGTCAGCTGCTGTAGCGGTCTTTATAGTGTCTATTTTCCTTAGATAGTTAAACATGCCTAGGACAAGCTTGAGGTCATGCACGTTCTGTGGTGGAGGGAGCTCGCGGATTGCCTTGACTTTATCAGGGTCGGGTCTCACGCCTGATTTGTCAATTTCTTGGCCCAAGAAGTGAAGCTTGTTTTGTCTAAACTTATATTTTTCTCTATTCAGTTTAAGTCCGGCTGACTCGATCCTTTCCAGTACCTTGCTGAGACGCTGGTCGTGCTGTTCAGGAGTGTCGCCGTACACCAGTATGTCATCCATGTAGATAGCCACGCCTTCCAGGCCGTTGAGGGTTTCTGTCATTTTGCGCTGAAAAATTTCAGGAGCGCTTGTGATCCCAAATGGAAGACATTTGAATGCATATCTCCCAAAGGGTGTGATAAAGGTTGTTAATTTACTGCTTTCTGGATGGAGAGGAATCTGCCAAAACCCGGAGGCAGCATCCAATGATGTGAATGTGGTTGCTCCACTAAGTTTTGCAGTGATTTCCTCTGCAGTAGGAAGAACATACCTCTCTCTTCGTACAGCTTCATTTAACCTCTTTAAATCGACACAGATCCGCACTTTTCCATTTTTCCTTGGGACTGGTACCATTGGCGCGCACCAATCTGTAGGATCAATCACAGCTTCAATCACATTATTATCCTCCATACGCTGCAATTCCTCTTTAACCTTCTGCAAAAGTGGCAAAGGGACACGACGGGCAGTGTGCACTGTGTATGGCTGAGCATTCTCTTTTAACAGGATTTTAACTGGTTCTGTTTTAAGTGTTCCATGCTCACCAAATGCTTTGTGTACTTCTTCAACACGCTTCACAAGCCCCATCGACATTGCTGTATCTCTGCCCAGCAAATTGTTTGCATTATTGCCACTGATGACATACACAGGAAAAGTATATGGTTTTTCTTTGTATTCTGTGAAGGCTTGAAATTTCCCTATACAGTCCAACTGACCACCCGGGCTGCACAGTGTGACATTAGATGGCTCTAATTCCTTCTTAGGAACTAGTTCGTTAAATGTCTTTTGTCCCATAATGTTTGCATCTGCACCCGTATCAATTTTAAAATTGACTGGTGTTGTTCCAGTTGTAAGCTGTATGGTCCATGGGTCATCATTTCTGTCTGTTTTTGTGACTGCGCCCAAAAAATATGGTGTCTGGGAAACTGTCTCTTCAGTGACTTCTCTGACTGATTTACTGTGACATTTCTTTTCCCAGTGACCCACCTTTTTACACTTGTTGCAGGTTGACTTCATGGCTGGGCACTTTTCAGGATCTCTGTGTTTTAATTTTCCACATCTTCCACACCATGAGTCTTTTTGCTCTCCACTTTTTCCTTTCCTTGGTTTAAATGGGGATCTTCCTCTGCCTGCTGTTTTTCCCTGGATCTCCTGCACCGTGGCGTGTGCCTCCCCCTGCTGGTGAACCTGGAGGACAACCTCCTCGTACTGGCGAACTGTTTGAATGGTTTGGGCAAGCGTTAGATTAGCCATCATCTGCAGTTTACGTGACAGCTCTTTATCGAGGATGCCCACAACAGTTCGGTCACGGATATGTTCATCTCTCTTTACACCAAAGTCACAGTGTTCTGACATCTCATGAAGGGCTCTGATAAACATTTCCACTTTCTCACCAGGCCGCTGCAGCCTCTGGTGAAAACAAGCGCGCTCATGGATCACGTTCCGTTTGGGACAGAAGTACTCGTCGTATTTTCCTAACACAACGTCAAACTTCTTTTGATCCGTTTCCTCAGTAAATGAGAATGATTTGAAGATGTTTTCAGCTTCGGGGCCCATGGCGTAAATCAGTGAATTGACCTGAATTTCGCCGTCCTCTTTATTCAGTTTTGTAGCCGTCCGGAAACGCAGAAAGCGCTCTTTCCAGCCCGCCCATTCATTTGGACGATGAAAAGGAAAACTTTCCGGGGGATTAAACTTGGCCATCTTACTGAAGCAGAGCGTCCGTCAAGCACTTCTGACACCATGTAAAGAACTGAGGTCCACACGAATAGTGGTTTCAACAAAGTTCTCTTTTAAAACTAGGAGCGGGAACATTAACAGGCGGCAACATCAACACATCGCCATTTTCATATCATATCACTCGGTGAAGGTCAACTCTGACCTGTGACGTCACCACAGTCTTAAAGACACAGCACACACAATTATCACATTATATGACACCTGATTTCTCATTTTTTGCATGTTTGTCACACTTAAATGTTTCATATCATTAACCAACTTTAAATATTAGACAAAGATATCACAAGTAAACACAAAATGCAGTTTTTAAATGAAGGTGTTTATTACTATGGCGGGGGGGGGGAACCAAACATGGCCCTGTGTGAAAAAGTGATTGCCCCCCTGTTGTGTCATAACTCATAGACAAGGAAGAGGCCAGGAGTGGAGATGAACACTGCTTTATTAAACCAGCTGGGCCCTGTACACCTGACCACACAGGCAGCTGCTTGGCAGAGGAAAAGCGGAAGAGAGCGCCCCTCTACCAGCAGCCCCTCTTATACCACCGGAGATGGCAGAACCGGAAACCAGGGCCGTCATCCCGTACCACACAAATAAGAGCTCCAGTAATAACAGTATATGAACATTGAACAAATACATAATATCCCCCCCACCCCCCGCAGAAAATCCAGAATACACACACACAATCAACCCACCCCAATTTGGAACTGGAATCATTCACTAAGCATAAACAAACTAAAGTTACCAAAAGGGGCCTATGACATTCACACCAAAAGAACTAAAATTAAGGGGGGTGGGTAAACTACTGTCCTACCCCCCACACAGCGAGGTGGATTATTCTGCCGCCTATGCTATTAAAGTCTATAAAAGAAAAATGCTGCTGTGTCTCCTATATAACATATGAATGAATCTTTATTTCGGATAGATTAAAAGTAGAGATTAAAAAAGAAACAGAATAATATAACAAAGGGGGAAAGAAAATACAGCAAGGTCAAATTAGACAATTGCTCCTCTGATTATACAGTTCAACATAAGTTATCCGAAATGGGTGATGGCTGAAGCCGCAGCTTATATTGCCCACCCATATTCCATCCAAGAATTCAAAAGAAAAACAAGAGTGATTACAATTCAGAACATAGCTAAGACAAAATGTGACAAAAAAACTAAGCAACAACACAACACAGACTGGATATGACAATCCTTATGTGATTTTACATGTCATCTTGTATATATGTTTGGAGTATTTCTTCCTTTAGTTTTTATTTAAATTGTCCAAGCGTTGTACATGATTTTAATTCAGGTCCAAAATCGTTCCATACACATACAACTGTATGGGGTCGTGCTCACCCGTCTTCTTCGGGACATGCCGTAATTCATTGGGATGGTACCATGAGCCATCCGACAGCAGAAGATATCGATCGTGCCACTCACACATCACCTGCAGCCGACCCTGGTACCGTTCCAAATCCTGCTTCTGTCTCACTCGTCTGGACCTTGCCTGGTCCCGAACCCAGTCTGCGACTCCAAGTGGGGCCTTGCACAGCCTGCGGTGTTTCTGCTTGGCACTCACCCTTCCAGTGCCACTCGGTCTTGCCCCGACTGCTTGTAGCTCCGCTGCTGACCCCGTCCCTGTGGTCCCGTGTTCACCAGTCTTCCACGGCCTTGCTCCAGGAACATCTGAGACCATTGTCTGGGCCCCGCTCGTCGCCGCAGGTCCTCCCCTATGCCGCCCCGCGCCCACATCCAGGGCAGCTCGGACACTGGCACTGGGACCCTCTCGTGGCGACCCTGAGCACTACGCAGCCTGTCCACTTTCTGGAGTGCCCAACAACGGTTCATCCCACACTGCATCGTCCTGGACCCTTGGAACTGGTCGGTCCCACAGTCCGCCAACTGACCACTCTTCCCCAGCGCTGCTCCTGATGGAGAATCCAAGGCCATAAAATAAGTTGCAGCCCATGATGTTAGAGTCGTAGGCTGTCACGATGAACTCCACAGCAGCCATCATTGCCGACTTGTACCGAGCCGTCAATGTGATGGTACCCACCGTGGCCAACCGTTCTCGTACATAGCCGCAAAGTGGCTCTGAGAAACTTCCAATCCTGTAGTGGGGAAAACACTGTCTGACTGTGGCCCAATTTAGCACAGAACTCTCCGCTCCCATGTTGACCAACATCAGTACCGGAACTCCATCCAAAATTACTGTGCAGCGCATGCGCCCATCGGTACCCGGGGACACCGTGTGTACCACTGTTGGAGCGGGAGAAGTTGAAGTCTTACGTGGGCTCTCTTGTCCAGCTGACTGGCACATCCTCGCGAAAGGATGGAGACGGCCACAATTTTCACAGCTCTTCCCTCTTGTTGCACACTCTCTGGCCTTGTGGCGGTGCTTCGTGGACCCACAATCCGTACATCTGGGCTTCTCCGGGGCAGACCTCATCCGTACAGCATTGGCCTCTTCCATGTCGTCCACGACACTTCCATCGCTGTCCGGGTCCACTATCTGTGCGGCCGTGGGGAATCTTGAACCTCCCGGTGAAAGGCGCTAGCTTAGCTCCCAAGTTAGCTTATCTGCCGCTTCCAGCTGTAGCGCCAACTCGACAGCCCTAGTCAGCGTCAATTCCCCTGGGAACGTGAGCAGCTTGGAGCGGACTGCGGCACAGTTGGTGTGTTCCGCCAACTGGTCGCGTAGCATTTCTTCTTGCAGCGGTCCGAACCGGCACTCCACGGCCACCTGCCTTAAGTCCAACACGAACCATTGGATCGGTTCGCCTACCTGTTGGTGGTGCTGTCTGAGCTTAATCCGCCTAACGATGACGTTGTCCGGCATTCTGAAATGGCGGGCCATTAACTCAACCCCTTGTTCGTAATTGTCCGCGTCTCCAAGCGTGCCCAAATTTCTTTGTCCCTCCATTCCCAGGTTATGTACTAATAATGCACGGGCTCTTAGCTTCTCCATTCTTCCCAGGTTCAACGCTACCATGTATGTCTGGAAAGGCTCATACTAAAAAGGCCACGGGACAGACGGCTTCCCCGGGAGCTCCAGGAATGGACGAATTGGTGTTCCACGTGCCTTCATGAGTTTACCTCTCATCGTCAAATGTTATGTTGTAACCCGTAGACAAGGAAGAGGCCAGGAGTGGCGCTGAACCCTGCTTTATTAAACCAGCTGGGCTCTGTACACCCAACCGCACATGCAGCCGCTTGGTAGAGGAAAAGCGGAAGAGAGCGCCCCTCTACCGGCAGCCCCTCTTAGACCACCGGAGATGGCGGAACCGGAAACTGGGGCCGCCATCTCATACCACACAAATAAGAGCTCCAATAATAACAGTATATGAACATTGAACAAATACATAATACCCCCCTCTTAAAACATAAATTAACTGTGGTTTATCACATCTTTGGAAAGCTGAGTTCAATTTCTCTAGCCACACCCAGGCATGATTACTGCCACACCTGTTTCCAATCAAGAAATCACTTAAATTGGACCTGCCTGACAAAGTGAAGTAGACCAAAAGATTCTCCAAAGCTAGACATCATGCTGCAATCCAAAGAAATTCAGAAACAAATGAGAAACAAAGTAACTGAGATCTATCAGTCTGGAAAAGGTTATAAAGCCATTTCTAAAGCTTTGGGACTCCAGTGAACCACAGTGAGAGCCATTATCCACAAATGGCAAAAACATGGAACAGTGGTGAACCTTCCCAGGAGTGGCCGGCAGACCAAAATTACCCCAAGAGTGCAGCAACGACTCATCCAAGAGGTCACAAAAGACCCCAAACAACTGCAGGCCTCACTTGCTTCACTTAAAGTCAGTGTTCATGGCTCCACCATAAGAAAGAGACTGGACAAAAATAGCCTGCGTGGCAGAGTTCCAAGATGAAAACCACTGCTGAGCAAAAAGAACATAAAGGCTTATCTCAGTTTTGCCAGAAAACATCTTGATGATCCCCAAGACTTTTGGGAAAATATTCTGTGCACTGATGAGACAAAAGTTGAACTTCTTGGAGGGTGTGTGTCCCATTACATCTGGCGTAAAAGTAACACAGCATTTCAGAAAAAGAACATCTTACCAACAGTTAAATATGGTGGTGGTAGTGTGATGGTGTGGGCTTGTTTTGCTGCTTCAGGACCTGGAAGACTTGCTGTGGTAAATGCAACCATGAATTCTGCTGTCTCCCAAAAAATCCTGAAGGAGAATGTCCGGCCATCTGTTCGTGACCTCAAGCTGAAGCGCTCTTGGGTTCAGCAGCAGGACAATGATCCAAAACCCACCAGCAAGTCCACCTCTGAACGGCTTAAGAAAAACAAAATGAAGACTTTGGAGTGGCCTAATCAAAGTCCTGACCTGAATCTGATTGAGATGCTGTGGCATGACCTTAAAAAGGCGGTTCATGCTTGAAAACCCTCCAATGTGGCTGAATTACAACAATTCTACAAAGATGAGTGGGCCAAAACTCCTCCACAGCACTGTAGAAGACTCATTGCCAGTTATCGCAAATGCTTGACTGCAGTTGTTGCTGCTAAGGGTGGCCCAACCAGTTATTAAGATAAGATAAGATAAGATAAGATAAGATAAGATAAGCCTTTATTAGTCCCACAATGGGGAAATTCCAGGATTGCAACAGCACAGGGATAGCAACACTCAGAGCAATAATTAAGAAGATAAGAGCAGTGAATATACATACAGTATGTAACTAACTAACTAACCTGCACTTATATAGCGCTTTTCTAGTCACAAAGACCACTCAAAGCGCTTTCACTAATACTAACCCTCTATTCTAAGGGCCTATAGGAAACAGATATCTAGGGACAATTTAGAACAACCAATTAACCTAACATGCATGTCTTTGGATTGTGGGAGGAAACCGGAGCCCCTGGAGTAAACCCACGCAGCACAGGGAGAACATGCAAACTCCACACAGAAAGGTTCCAACCCCTGCCAGCCTGGGGATTCGAACCAGGAACCTTCTAGCTGTAAGGCAACAGTGCTAACCACTGCACCACCGTGCTGCCCGTGCACCACCGTGCACCATATAGCACCACCGTGCTATATTTATGTACACATAAATATATACACACAGTGCGGAGCATTGTAGCTAGATGGAATAAACAGCATAACCGTCTATTTAGTTACCCTACATGGTATGAATATGTACCCATGTTCACACAGGGCCTTGTAGGTTTGGATTTTTTCCCCCTTAATAATAAACGCCTTCATTTAAAACAGCATTTTATGCTTACTTGTGTTAGCTTTGTCTAATATTTAAATTTGTTTGATGATCTGAAACATTTAAGTGTGACAAACATACAAAAAATCGAGATATTGGGAAGAGGGCAAACACTTTTTCATGCCACTGTATATATGTGTGTGTGTGTATACTATTCGAAAGTCACTCAAAATGTCCTCTACTGTTACTGATTTACCATTTACTGTTGTGGTCTTTGTTTTTACTTTTGGTTTCTGTCTTAAATCATGTGGGTTCATCAAATAGTTGATAGCAATGCAGCTCCTCTGTTGAACCGCATTGAAGCCAGCATGAAAAGGCAATGCCAATGAGTGTTTCTGTTGTGAAACAAGATATGATAATCATGTGTTGGTCCACTGTGTTTTATCAAGTCCAAAGTCACCAGGAAATTTTAGAGCACTTCATGCGTCTCTCTGCTGACAAGCTTTATGAAGATGCTGATTTCATTTCCCAGCAGGACGTGGCACCTGGCCACACTGCCAAAAGTACCAATACTTGGTTTAGTGACCATGGTATCACTGTGCTTGATTGGCCAGCAGGTTCTCCTGACCTAAACCCCTTAGAGTACGGGTGTCAAACTCCATGGAGGACCAAGACCCTGCAGGTTTTACCTCCACCCAGTCTTCAACAGGTGATTTTACTGAAATTCGTCCCACACCTGCTGAAGACACTGGGTGGAAGTAAAACATATTGGGTCCTGGCCCTACATGCACGGAGTTTGACGCTCCAGCCATAGAAAATCTATGGAGTATTGTCAAGAGGAAGATGAGAAACACCAGACCCAACAATGCAGATGAGCTGAAGGCCACTATCAAAGCACTCTGGGTCTCCATAACACCTCAGCAGTACCACAAGCTGATCGCTTTCATGCCACGCCACACTGATGCACTAATTCATGCAAAAGGAGCCCCAACCAAGTATTGAGTGTGTACATGGACATACTTCACCACATTCCTAGTAAAAATCAATTTTTAAAAATTGTTCTCATGTAATATTCTAACTGATACTGAATTTTGGGTTTTCATTAGCTATAAGCCATAATAATCAAAATTAATAGAAATAAAGACTTGAAATATATCACTCTGTGTGCAATGAATCTATCTAATCTATTAATTTAACTTTTTGAATTGACTTACTGAAATAAATTCATTTTTCATTGATATTCTAATTCATTGAGATGCACATTTACAACCCCAATATTGGTGAAGTTGGGACATTAAAACGTGATCCTTTATACATGAGGCCCCTGGTTAACTCCTGTGTTGCTTTGTTCACTGATATCATGAACTGCTAGTAAGTCTCTGGAAGCTACAAACCCCAATTTCAGTGAAGTTAAGGCACTGTGTAAAATGTAAATAAACAGTGATTTGCAAATACTTTTCAATCTGTATTCAGATGAATACACTACAAAGACAAGCTATTTAATGTTTAAACTGATAAACTTTATTGTGTTTTTTTTGCAATTATTCACTCATTTTGAATTTGATGCCTACAACACATTACAAAAAAGTTTTGACAGGTGCAACAAAAGACTAGCAAATTTGAGGAACGCTCAAAAAACACCTTTTTTGGAACATTCCACAGGTGAATACATTAATTGGAAGCAGGTGAGTCTCATGATTGGGTTTAAAGGAGCATTTCCAAAAGACTCAGTCATTCACAAGCATAAATGGGGTGAGATTCATCATTTTGTGAACTGTTGTGTAGGCAAATAGTCCAGTAGTTTAAGAACAACATTTCTCAGTGTACATTTGTAAGGAATTTAGACAAACTCGAGCTCTGTTTTTAAGATACAGGGTTAAAACTTTCCTTTTAGATCAAGTCTATAGTTAAGGTTGGATCAGGTGACCCTGAACCTTCCCTTAGTTATGCTGCTAATAAGTTTAGACAGCCAGGGGACCTTCCAAGATGCACTGGGCTTCACTCCTTTCTTCACTCTCAATGTAATAGTTTTGCTGACCATTAACATCTGTTTGTTTGCTCCCATAGATTGAGACCTTGTCATGCTGTTTGCTCTAAACATGTCTGTTCTTTTCTTCTTCTTCTCTATCCCCTCACCCCCCAGCCAGTCGCAGTAGATGACTGCCCCTCCCTGAGCCTGGTTCTGCTGGAGGTTTCTTCCAACTAAAAGGAGTTTTTCCTCTCCAATGTCACCAAGTGCTTGCTCACAGGGGGTCGCCTGATTGCTGGGGTCGTTTTTATAATTGTGGGGTTTTCCCCTACAGTTTGAAAGTACTATGAGATGACTTGTTGTAAAACTGCTAAAATAAACTGAATTGAATTAAAAGAGTTGATCATGGTCCTATGTTGAAGCAAATACACTGAATAAGTCAGACTGAGATGTATACTGTAATAGCAGTTAGAATCCATTTCTGTCATTTCCCAGTAAGATTCACATATTCATTTCTTGATTAGGATCATATATGTACTGTCACGAACCGAGCCGGTTTTGTCCTTTTGGCTCAGTTCTGACCATTCTCTGTGGCTCAGGTTATCTGTGTATTTGTGTATTGTGTTATCTTTTGAGTTTTGGTAGTTTCTTTGTCACTAGTTTACTTTTTCCCGTACCTGTAGCCACTGTTCTGGCCTGCAGCTGTGAGGCAGCCTCCTTTGGCCTACATTCTTGTGGGTGCTGTCTGACACTTGCCGGTCCGACTACGCCCCCTCTCTCATGACAGCCAGCTGGGTCTCCTCCGGTGATTGCCCTTCCTGTGCTTTGCCCAGGTGTTCCCAATCTGTGTTGTCAGCGATGTTTGCACTTAAGCAGCTCTTTGCCAGTCAAGCATTGCTGGATTATTATTTTGGTCATTGAGGAACGTGTGGCCATGGTTCACTGTGGTCTGCCTGCTGCACGTCACGCGTGTGAGCTGTAAGTAAACATTTGTCTCCTTTTTGTATGTCAGCTTTGTGTTTTGAACTGTTTGTTTTTTGTGGCCACTGTACACTGTGGTCTGCCCACTGCACGCTCATCATGTGAGCCCTTAAGTGTACACTGTTCTGGTTTTGTATGTCTCTATTTTGGAACTGTGTGCTCTTTTGTTAATAAATGTGCTTGTGGTGTAACCCAGCGCTTAAATCCATCATTCCTCCTCATTCCTCGGTGTGCTGTGTAAAAGCACACAAGGAGGGTTGTGACAGAATAATCCAGCCAGCAAAGGATTTAGCGGGTTACACCCACACATCACTTTTTTCTTTTTGAACTTTTTCCTCACCAACCTGTGCTGACCAATGATGCCTTTGGCAAGCTGTTCCCACACTGGCCGGAGCAGACGATCGGCGGGGCATCCCACGGTGGAGGAGAAATGGGCGGCGGTCTTTATCCAGGACTTTATGGATGAGGCCCATGAAGCCCACGGACCTAAGGCTAAGTGGAGCTGCCTGGATTAAGCCGTAATTATCCTGGAGGCGCATCCTGGGCTCTGGAGCTATCCTCAGTGTGAGGGGATGCTGTCTTCGGTCTGTGGGCTGGATGAGGAGTTTACCAACTTGAGGAGGGGAGCACTCACCATGAAGCCTAGGCGTAGACGTTCTCCGCCTAGGCTTCTAGGCTTCTAGGATTCTAGGCTTGTAGGTTTCTAGGCTCTCCGCCTAGGCGGAGACACTGGCCGTCACCGCTTCCTCAGCTCCGTCGTCAGCTTCAGCCACCCGCATGCAGCGTCATCCTGCGTGGAAATGCCAGGAGACGCCCTCATCACCCTCAGCAGCCATCGTGCCTCCAGTGGCCGAGAGGTCCGTCAGGGCTCCCCCGGCTATGCCTACCTCCACGTCATCCTGGGAAGGGGCCAATATCACCGTTGACATGGAGAGGGACAACTGTCTGCCTGCTGCAGCTGCTAACAACAAGCACCAGGATGACAGGCGAGTGTTTTTTCATTCTACCTCATTAAATCATGATAAACCTTGTCTGTCTCCCGAGGGAGAGGCCCAGTCTCAGCAGTCCGCTGGGCCTTCTCCTCCAGCTGCAAACGTTAATTCTTTTTTGGTCCTCTTCGTGTCGCCTCCAATTTTCCTTGAGTGTCCGCCGGTGCCGGAACTACACCGCCGGATGATGGAGGAGCCTGAGGCCCTGGAGGATCCTGCTCCAGAGCTTGCATGGAGCCAGCCCTCAGCCTCTTTACTGGATCCTTCTCCAGCGGGGGTTATTTCATCTGAGGACGAAAGGACTGCCACCACCATCTTGCCAGCTGCAGAGGCGACCGCAGTGGATTGGGAGCCTGAGCTGGACCTCCTAGATGCTGGGCCTGAGTGTAATAATACACTGTAACACACAGGGTATAATACCACTGGGTAATTGGGTAACACCCACTAACACCTGCGCTCGCCAGATTTTTGTGTGTAGTACCCTTTTTGGTAGTGGTGTGTTATGGCAATGTATTTACCTTAACTTTACTACCTGAGGGAAAAGGGATAATTGGGCCAGGTCAGACCGACTCTGGGTTCGTAGGAGCCTGGGAGGTGCAACAACAGATGACACATACACAGCCGTATATGGAACTTGCAACTATGTATATTATTTGCAAATAGGTACACATAAATAAATACACAGCGCGATAAAAGAAAATACAATCCATAAACTCAAATTACTCCAAATATATATTTACAATGTGTTCAGTCCTTTTTTGGTCCTTTCCAGGTGACTAGTGGAGTCACCTCTAGCAGTTTCTAGGACTCGGGCTTCGGCTCGCCATCCAGATTTGGAGATCCACGCTCTGGTCAAACCAGTCCAAAGGAAAAAAAAAAAAAAGAAAGAACCTGACCATGCTAAGTGATTCGTGCGTCAATGGGGTTCCCGCGCTCAACGGCGTCGGCAGCCTTTGGATCCCAATCAGTTTCAAGGGTATTATCCAGGCAAAGGCTGCTACCAGCACGCCTAGCGTCACCATATCACCAAGGACCGTCTCTCTCTCTGGTCTGTGTCTTTCGGCATCTGGCGTGACTGAGCCAAAAATGCAAGTCATCCCAGACCCAGGGAGAGAGCGCTTAACCCATTGGCTGGCGTGACCCAGCAATGGCACAGCCATTGGTTACTCAAAATATCAACACACAATACTAGGAACTTTATCAGAACCTTCTAGAAAATGTTCCTATTTATGAATATATATTTATTTAAATATTCATATTCAAATCATTTACTCCCATTGTGAAATGGGTGTTTTTCTTTTTAAAAGCAGTATCAATATTTATAATTTAATTCACGTTAAACTATCTACTCCCATTGTGAAAGGAATGTCCCCCTTCTTCTTAAAGCAGTATCGACATTCATAATTCCATCCATGTTTTTAACACTGGGTTACACGACTCTTCATCGTCAGTATCGACGGAGTCCTGGACAGCAGTGGAGTTCGAGCTCAGGCAAGTTATCTCTCTTGTATTTCTAATGTCAGTATTAGAGAGATCTTGTCTGGCTCTAGGTGAGGAGAGTCAGTTGCAGCACGCAGCTGCATCTGAACTCCCTTTGCTGGGCTCTGCCGCTGCCGGCGACCCTAACAACCTTGTTTCTTCTCCCACACCTGAGTTTCCTTCTAGGGTCGCCGGAGAGGAACCATCGTCACCAGGAGTCTTCATGGACCCAGTCTCGCCACCTGACGATGTCGCAGGTCCAGCATCCCTGCTGTCTGAGGCTGCCGTGTGGGTCACTCGGTCACTCTGTGGGTGTGCCATGCTGGCTGGGGACCCTCATGGGGGCTGCTTCCCAGGGTTAACCCGACATGGGTGCTGCGCTCATGCACGGACCCGTCATGGACGCCACGCTCCAGCGTGGGGTCCACCAAGAGTGCAACGTTTGTCTGGTCGGGGTCCACCAAGTGTGCAGCGTTGGCCCAGTCAGGGTCCACTGCGGGTGCTGCGGAGCTCCAGCTGGAGTCCACTGCGGGTACTGCGGAGCTCCAGCCGGGATCCACCATGGGTGCTGCAGAGCTCCAGCCAGGAGGCACCACTGCTGCTGCAGAGCTCCAGCCGGGAGCAACCGCGGGTGCGGTGTTGGCCTGGTCGGGGTCCACTGAGGGTGCAGCGTTGGTCCAGTCGGGGTCCAACACGGGTGCAGTTGTGTCCCAAGCCGGGACCACTGAGGGTGCTGTGGGTCAGCTTGAAGATGCTGTGGCCTCCTCTCCCTCCCTGTCTGACACCGTGGGGGTTCCCTTCGTATGGTCCGGTCACCCACCAGTGAGTCTCCCTGTGGGCAGGCCGCCTCCTGCTTCACCCCTCCGGTCCTGGTGGCTTAACAACACTGTTCAACCGCTGGAAGGACTGAGTCTCTGGGCCAGGTGGCCTGTGTTATCTGGCAGGCCACCGAACTCTGTTTGCCGGACATTCTGCTGGGCCTGGGACTTTAGGCGGCCCCCTGAGTTTCCACGCCTTTGGATTTGTGGGGGGGTAATTGTTTTTTCTGTTGTGGGGCCTGGGCAGGGTGTATTGTGTTCCCTCCTTGCCTGTTCCCCCTACCTCCCACCCGGGTTCGTGGTTGTTGTTCCTGCTGGGGGAAGGGGGGGCAGGGGTTTTCCTTTTCCTTATGATGTTGCTGTGGGTGTCTGGTATCCACCCCTTGAGAGGGGGGCTCTGTCACGAACCGAGCTGTTTTTCTCTTTTTGGCTCGGTTCTGACCGTTCTTTGTGGCTCAGGTTATCGACGTATTTGTGTGTTGTGTTATCTTTTGAGTTTTGGTAGTTTCTTTGTCACTAGTTTACTTTTTCCCATACTTGTAGCCACTGATCTGGCCGGCAGCTGTGAGGCAGCCTCCTTTGGCCTACATTCTTGTGGACGCTGTCTGACACTTGCCGGTCCGACCACGCCCCCTCTCTCATGACAGCCAGCTGGGTCTCCTGCAGTGATTGCCCTTCCCGCGCTTTGCCCAGGTGTTCCCAATCTGTGTTGCCAGTAATGCTTGCACTTAAGCAGCTCTTTGCCAGTCAAGCATTGCTGGATTATTATTTTGGTCATTGAGGAACGTGTGGCCATGGTTCACTGTGGTCTGCCTGCTGCACGTCACGCGTGTGAGCTGTAAGTAAACATTTGTCTCCTTTTTGTACGTCAGCTTTGTGTTTTGAACTGTTTGTTTTTTATGGCCACTGTACACTGTGGTCTGCCCACTGCACGCTCATCATGTGAGCCCTTAAGTGTACACTGTTCTGGTTTTGTATGTCTCTATTTTGGAACTGTGTGCTCTTTTGTTAATAAATGTGCTTGTGGTGTAACCCAGCGCTTAAATCCATCATTCCTCCTCATTCCTCGGTGTGCTGCATAAAATCGCAAGAGGAGGGTCATGACAGAGTGCTATGGTGGGAATGATCAGCAGCAGACTGATCATGCGCCATCCTTTGAGTTTGGATTTCTGGACCTTTTGTTACTTAATGTTGTATTCAATTTTGAATTCAGTTTTCCGTTTCATTTTGAATCAGTTCAACTCAGGGTTTATTTAGTTTCATTTGATTCTTGTTTTATTTTGGAAATACTTCATGTTTAGTTCTTGTTTATGTTTTCCTGATTTACCATTGCATTTGATTCATGTCAATTTTTGTAGTTTAAAGGGCCTTTATCATGCTATTTTAAGCCTTTCAGAATAAACTACAGTATATGCATGTGTGTGATAGTATATTACCTTTGGTACACTGAAGAATGAATTTCTTATGAAATATGAGTTATTTTTGTGAGCTACCTTTCCAACCCGGAAGTAAGATGCTTCGATCTCTGAGGCTCCGCCTCTCCTTCTTGTGGCTGCCGCCCATTTCATGACGTAACCCCTGAGCTGGCTGCTGCAGCGTGTCGCTGGGTTCCGCCCACGAAAACTTAGAAGACATTGTCTTACATAAAAAAGCAAACAGTTGTTGTCACTGAGCAGATTAGGTGCGAGAGGAACTACTTCTTCACAGCGTCAATGCTAAAGTGAAAGAGTTTTGCTGATAACCGCTCCGTTAGCTGCGCAGAGAAAGTGGGTGTGTGCGTTAGCCTGGGGGCGGTGCTGGCAGCACAGGCACTTCCTGGAGTGGGCGGCTCACCCACGTTCATACGTATGAACGTGGGGACCCAATCATTATCAGGGACAGGGCGGAGCAGCAGTTCAGAGAGCAGGGTTGAGGAGGAATACTCAGAGATGCGTGAATGGAGCAAAATACCACTTTGGGGATGTTTTTGGTGAGGAATTAACATTATAACATGCTTAAAAGCTCAAAAAAGTCGATTTTGCATGATATAGGCCCTTTAATGTTTCATTTGTTCTTTTGCTTTTCCAGGTGTTTGCTAGGTTATATTTCCTTCTTGTTTCTGCTATATATTATTCAGGTTTCTGTTAGGCTGGGTTCCTTGTTTGTCCTGTTTCTGTCTTGCCTCCCTGGTTATGTCATTGTCCCCAGTGTGCTCTTCCATAGCCATTTCCCATTTGATAATTATTCCTCTTGTATTTAGTACTCTGCCTTTCCTTGAATTCTTATTGTGTAATTGAATGTCAGAAGTCAGTTCTAGTCTATAGCTCATCCTCATCTAGTTCTTTGCTCCATGCTCCAAGTCCATCCATCCATCCATCCATCCATCCATCTTCTACCACTTTTCCGGAGGTCCGGGTCGCGGAGGCAGCAGTTCAAGCAGAGAAGCCCAGACTTCCCTCTCCCCAGCCACCTGCTCCAGCTCTTCAGAGGGGATACCAAGGCGTTCCCAGACCAGCTGGGAGACATAGTCTCTCCACCGAGTCCTGGGTCTGCCCCGGGGTCTCCTCCCAGTGGGACGTACCTGAAACACCTCAAGTGGGAGGCGTCCAGGAGGCATCCTAATCAGATGCCCATACCACCTCAACTGACTCCTTTCAATGTGGAGGATCAGCTCATGGATCGTCACCTTATCGTGGTGGGGGGGTTTGCGTGCCCCAGTGATCCCAGGAGCTATGTTGTCCGGGGGCAATTTGCCTCTGATAGGGTCTCCCAAGACAAACTGGTCCTGGGTGAAGGGCCAGACTAAGAACGATCCAACAGACTCTCATGATAAATTGTATATCAAGGATTCAGCGTACCCCGCCCGGTATGGGGTTACCGGGGCCCCACCCTGGAGCCAGGCCTGGGGGAGGGGCTCGAAGGCTAGCGTCTGGTGGCCGGGTTTCCACCCATGGGACCCGGCCGGGCTCAGCCCGAAGGAGTTACATGGGTCCGCCCTCCAGTGGGTCCACCACCTGCAGGAGGGATCATGGGGGTCCGGTGCTATGTGGATTAGGTGGCGGTCAAAGGCGGAGACCTTGGCGGACTGATCCCAAGCTTTCTAAACTGGCTTTTGGTACGTGGAATGTCACCTCTCTGGTGGGGAAGGAGCCTGAGCTGGTGTACGAGGTTGAGCGATACCGGCTAGATATAGTCGGCCTCACCTCAACACACAGCTCCGGTTCCGGAACCAGTCTCCTGGAGAGGGGCTGGAGCTTGGCCTTTTCTGGAGTTGCCCCGGGCGAGAGGCGACGAGCAGGGGTGGGTATTCTTGTATCGCCCCACCTTGCTGCATCTATATTGAAGTTTTCCCCGGTGGACGAAAGGGTTGCTTCCCTGCGCCTTCGGGTTGGGAAACGGGTCCTGACCATCATTTGTGCCTATGCACCAAATGATGTTTCAGAGTACCCACCCTTTTTGGAGTCTGTGACTGGGGTGCTGGAGGGTACTCCTCCTGGAGACTCCATTGTCCTACTGGGGGACTTCAATGCGCACGTGGGCAACGACAGTGAAACCTGGAGGGGGGTGATTGGGAGGAATGGCCTGCCCGATCTGAACCCGAGTGGTGTTCAGTTATTGGACTTCTGTGCTAACCACAGTCTGTCTATAACGAACACCATGTTCAAGCATAAGGGTGTCCATATGTGCACCTGGCACCAGGACACCCTAGGTCGCAGGTCGATGATCGATTTTGTTATCGTATCATCAGACCTGCGACCGTATGTCTTGGACACCCGAGTAAAGAGAGGTGCAGAGCTGTCAACTGATCACCACCTGGTGGTGAGTTGGATCCGATGGCAGGGGAGGAAGCCATTCAGACCTGGTAGACCCAAACGTATAGTGAGGGTGTGCTGGGAGCGTCTGGCTGAGGCCCCTGTCCGGGAGGTCTTCAACTCCCACCTCCGGAAGAACTTCATCCACATTCCGAGGGAGTCTGGAGACATGGAGTCTGAATGGGCCATGTTCTCCACCTCTATTGTTGAAGCGGCGGCCCAGAGCTGCGGCCGCAAGGTGGTCGGTGCATCTCGTGGTGGCAACCCCCGAACCAAGTGGTGGACACCAGTGGTGAGGGGGGCCATTAAGCTGAAGAAGGAGTCCTATCAAGCTTGGTTGGCTTGTGGGACTCCCGAAGCAGCTGAGGTGTACCGGCAGGCCAAGCGGAGTGCAGCTCGGGTGGTTGCTGAAGCAAAAACCCGGGTATGGGAGGAGTTCGGTGAGGCCATGGAACAAGACTTTCGGTCGGCTTCAAAGAGATTCTGGCAAACTGTTCGGCGGCTCAGGAGGGGAAAGCAGCTCCCCGTCCACACTGTGTGTGGTGCGGATGGGACACTGTTGACTTCAACTGGGGATATCGTCGGGCGGTGGAAGGAATACTTCGAGGATCTCCTCAATCCCACTGATACGCCTTCCACAGAGGAAGCAGGGTTTGGGGACGAGGGGGATGACTCGCCTATCACAAGGGCTGAGGTCGCCAAGGTGGTTAAAAATCTCCTTGGTGGCCGGGCCCCAGGGGTGGACAAGATTCGCCCTGAGTACCTCAAGGCCCTGGATGTTGTTGGGTTGTCATGGTTGACACGCCTCTGCAACATTGCGTGGAGGCCGGGGGCAGTGCCTTTGGCATGGCAAACCGGGGTGGTGGTTCCTCTCTTCAAAAAAGGGGACCGGAGGGTGTGCTCCAACTTTAGAGGGATCACACTCCTCAGTCTCCCTGGGAAGGTCTATGCCAAGGTACTGGAGAGGAGAGTCCGGCCGTTGGTCGAACCTCGGATTCAGGAGGAGCAATGTGGTTTTCGTCCTGGCCGTGGCACATCGGACCAGCTCTTTACCCTCTCGAGAATTCTTGAGGGTTCGTGGGAGTTTGCCCAACCAGTTTACATGTGTTTTGTGGACTTGGAGAAGGCATTTGACCGCGTCCCTCGTGGATTTTTGTGGGGGGTGCTTCGGGAGTATGGGGTATCGGGCTTGTTGTTACGAGCTATTCGGTCTCTGTACGACCGTTGTGAGAGTTTGGTTCGTATTGCCAACACTTGGTCGGAGTCATTCCCAGTGAGAGTTGGACTCCGCCAGGGCTGCCCTTTGTCACCGATCCTGTTCATAATTTTTATGGACAGGATTTCTAGGCGCAGCCAGGGAATGGAGGGTGTCATGCTTGGTGACCACAGGATCTCATCTCTGTTGTTTGCAGATGATGTTGTCCTGTTGGCTTCATCCAGCAATGACCTACAGCTCTTGCTGGGACGGTTTGCCGCTGAGTGTGAAGCGGCTGGGATGAGAATCAGCACCTCCAAGTCCGAGTCCATGGTCCTCAGTCGGAAAAAGGTGGATTGTCCTCTCCGGGTTGGGGACAGGCTCCTGCCCCAAGTGGAGGAGTTTAAGTATCTTGGGGTCTTGTTCACGAGTGAGGGGAAAATGGAGCGAGAGATCGACAGACGGATTGGAGCAGCAGCTGCAGTGATGCGGACGTTGTACCGGTCTGTTGTGGTGAAGAGGGAGCTTAGTTCTAAGACAAAGCTGTCGATTTACCAGTCAATCTACGTTCCTACTCTCACCTATGGTCACGAGCTTTGGGTAATGACCGAAAGAACGAGATCGCGGATACAAGCGGCTGAAATGAGCTTTCTCCGTAGGATTGCTGGGCTCACCCTCAGAGATAGGGTGAGGAGCTCAGTCATCCGGGAGAGGCTCAGAGTAGAACCGCTGATCCTCCACATTGAAAGGAGTCAGTTTGCTCCAAGTCTCAGGTCTATATTTTGTTTCCTTAATTTTTTGATTGTAAGTCCTTGTGCAGTTTATGTTTCTGTATTTTTAGTGTTTTGTTTGCCTTTTTAGCTCATATGCTGCACCTTTTGTTTCTTGTTATTAATAAATGTTAGTGTACCTCCCAATGCCTGCGTATGGGTCTAAATACCTCCAGACAGCAACCAAACAAGACAACATGCTAATCTCAGTGATGCTATTAATGCTATTATAATGCACTGTTTGTTTTGAATTATTCTGACTAATTTCCCTCTCATATTTTACTGACATGGAGGATTGCAGAGATGTTTAAAGATATTGATGTTTGGGTTGTGTGGCAGTTGTAGTCTTTACTGTATATTTTATTCCATATTTGCTTTTCACTTTGATTCTTTCTCTTCTTTTGTTTCACAGTGTTTCCTCTTCCATCTTTAACCTTCTTCTAACAACTGTTTCTTCGGCTTCTCTGTAATTATTTTCACTATGTCTGGATGACCGAGGATAATGGGAGAGCGCTAGTGTTTCTATTTATTCCTTCCTACATGAAACCTCTAATTACTGTATCATTTCTACCACTGTAAAGGCTCTGTGTCAATGCTTGATGTGTGATTACCATAGCTGCTTGGTAAGTACATGATGAGTACAGCAGGATACAGCCAGGTCCAAGAGTTACAGAAAGCTTCTGTATGTGGTTGAGTCCAGTGTTTTTGATAAACTCCTTATTCTGTCCGGGGTTACTATGCAGAAAACAAATCCCCCCTCTGAGACCCTTTTCTCGACTTCAAAAAGACATGGATGCTACCCTAATTTGTTTTATCTTATCTCCTGTTTCCCTTTTAGCCTCCTTGCCTCCTCCCCTTTGCTCTCATTCTCATCTTTCTCCTGTTTCATTTCGTTGGCTTCATCACTATGTAAACAAACAGATAAGTCATTTCCGCTACTCAGACATTATACTGGGTAAAACCTTATCTCAAAGAAATACCCTCTGTAATTAGTCAAGAAAACACAACGTATTGTAGTTATTCAGCTACTTTTTTTTATTTAAGTTTTTGTAAAGGGTATACATGTCATTACAGCATTGCATTGTTTACATTTTCATCACATGTTCCCTTTTTTTGTTTTTTGACAACATTGGAAAAATAATTATTACAACACCCTTTTTTAAGTGAAAGAAAAAGAGAAATTAAAGAAAGAACAACAAAACCCAAACAAAAAACAAAACAAGAAAAAACCCAAAAACAATACAAAAGAGCAAAAAAATAAAATAAAAATAAAAGAGTATCTGAGTAGCATTGGGACAAAGAGAGGTGCCATTACTGAAATGGTATTTGTCAAAGATTAGATCTGATGGAAGACACATATGCGTTCCAGGGTTGCCAAAAGTTCAAGAACCCATCCATGTCCTGTCTCAGTGTGAATGTCAACTTTTCCATCGAATAAATGTCTTGAATCACGCTAATCCAATCTTCAGGTGTAGGACAATCCTTCAACATCCATTTTTTTGTTAGAGCTTTTTTACTTGCCAATATTAAAACAGTGAATAAGTATTTTTCTCCTCGTCTTTCCAGTGATTCCGGTAGTAAACCCAAATACAAAGTTGCAAAAGAAAAGGGAACTGTTATTTTGAATATTTTCCCCAATATTGTCTGTACATTGGTCCAATATTGGTGGATAACTGGGCATGACCAAAACACATGAAAATGATTTGCAGTCTCTTCACCACGCAAGCGCCAACAATTCAACCCCTTACGAGTAAATTTGTTTTGTGCAGGTGTTCTGAAAAATCTTACCAAATTTTTCCATCCAAATTTTCTCCACTGCAGGGATGAGGTACTTTTCCATTGTTGTTTATTTAGCTTTTCCCATATTTCCAGTTGTAAAGTGAAATTTCCCTCTTTTTCCCATCTCTCTTTTGTATATGATGTGTTGTCTCCTTTTAAGACTTGAAGACCTTGGTATATTTTAGAAATGTATCTGATCCCTGGGATCCCTTTATATGCCATTAAGAAGACCTTCAGAACACCTGACTGGGCCCTTTCCAAATCCTCCTTTTTAAGTATTTTGTTTATGTGGTGTCTAAGCTGAAAGAACCTGTAAAGGTCTTGATTTATTAGATCTTGTTTTTTCAAATCTTCAAAACTTCTTAAAGTTTGTCCTTTAAAAAAATCGTAATATTTTATCAGTCTGTTCTCTTTCCACTTTTTAAATCTAGTGTCTGTTTTATTAGGAGTAAAGTCTTGATCATAGGCAATCCATTGCAGTAATCGATAGGGTTCTTTAGTTTGATTCTCTCTATCTTAAACCAAATTTTTAGCGGGGTCTCTATCCACGGGTTAGTGTTATTCAAAAGTTTAGGTATGGCATTGTTCCCTATTATCGCCTGTAGGGGGATGTCACTTGTTATTTGGCATTCCATCTCCTTCCATTGTACAGTGTAGACTGGGTTACATATCTCTACTAAAGTTTTAATTTGTGCGGCTTTAAAATAGTCCCTGATATTTGGCAGCGTGAGCCCACCTTTGTCTTTGTTTAGCTGTAAGGTTCTATATCTGATTCTAGGTCTCTTGCCCTGCCATATGAATCTTGAGATCCTTCTGTCCAATTCTTGCCATGTTTTTTTGGGAGGTTCTACCGGTATTGTTTGGAAAAGGTATAGAAGATGCAGAAGTATATTCATTATGACTGCTTCAATTCTTTGTGCAGTACCTAAGAATGGTATCATATTCCATCTTGCTAGATCAGATTTTATTTTTGCCATCAGTGGATCATAGTTTAGTGTTATAATTTTGTTGAGTTGTTTCAGGATATTGACCCCCAGATATTTCATAGATTCCATCTCCCAGTTAGTTTTGAGTTTGCTTAGTAAATATTGATTTGGGTCATAGTTGAATGTTAAAATTTGGGTTTTATGCATGTTTAATTCGTACCCCGATAAATCTCCATACTCTGAAAAAACTGAGATTAGTTCTGGAAAAGAGGTGTCCGGCTGCCCCAGGTATATTAAAATGTCATCAGCAAAGAGTGCTATTTTATGTTCCTTGTGACCAAGTGTAATACCTTGAATTTTTTGATTCTGTCTTATCCATTGGCTCAGAGGTTCTATGAAGATTGCAAAGAGCAGTGGAGACAAGGGGCAGCCCTGACGACATCCTCTTTCCAGTTCAAAAGATGATGATAATTTACTGTTAATCCTTATTTTAGCTGTTGATTTTTTATATAATGCCTGTATAGTTCTAATGAAGTTGTTATGAAAATTGAAACTGGATAAGATTCTATATAGGAAAGACCAGTCAACTGAATCAAATGCTTTTTCAGCATCTAATCCCAATATGGCTGCATTTAAATTATATTTTTTTATATGATGAATTATGTGTAAAGTGCGTCTAATGTTATCTTGTGTCTGTCTTTGTCTTATAAAACCTGTTTGGTCTAAATGAATTAAGTCTGTCAGTATATTTTCTAACCTTTTGGCAAGGATAGTGGTAAAAAGCTTATAGTCCTGATTTAACACACTGATTGGTCTGTAGTTGGAGCAGTCTAGTTTATCCTTTTCAGGTTTAGGTATGACTGCAATGACCCCTTCTCTCCAGGAGGGGGGGATTTCCCCTGTGTGGGGGACATAGTTAAATGTTTTCAGGAGGAGAGGACATAGTTGCTGTTTAAAGGTTTTGTACCACTCTGCTGTAAAGCCATCTGCTCCTGGGGATTTGTTAGCTTTAAGTTTCATAATTGCTTTTTCTAATTCTTTAGGTTGTATTTCTGACAATAGTGTTTTATTTTGAGACTCAGTAAGTTGGGGAAGGTTTAATGTATTTAGGAAGGCTTTGGATGCGTTTTTATGTTTTTTGAGGGAGTACAAGTTCTTGTAGTAGTTCTCGAAGCTTTTAAGAATTTCCTGAATTCTAAATTTTATTTCCTTTGATACTGGGTCTCTGATTTTGTAGATTGCTCTCTCCGTTTGTTGTTTCCTCAATTTATAGGCTAGTAATTTTGCTGATTTGCTACCTGTTTCATAGTATTTTTGTTTCAGAAATGTAAGTTTCTTCTGGATTTCTATTGTGTAGATCTCATTTATTTGTTTTTTTATTTCCTTAATTTTGAGCGAGTCATTAGAATGAGTGTTGTCTTTGTGCTCTTTTTCTAGTTTCTTAAGTTCTGACTCTAATGTGATTAGTTTTTCTTGTCTCAGTTTCTTTTGGATTGCCAGTTTTGCGATAATCTTTCCCCTTATTACAGCTTTGCATGCGTCCCACAGTATTAAAGGGGATACTTCTCCATTATCATTTTCTTCCAAATATCTGAGAATATCTGATTCCAATTCATCTTTCAGTGGTCCTTTCAGGACATTTGAATTTAACCTCCAAGAAAATGTATTATTTGTGTATTTTTGGATACTTAAGTCCATATAGATCGGACTGTGGTCAGAGAGATCCATCAGTCCTATTTTATATGTTTTTACTCTTCCAATGTCTCTATTAAACATAAAAAATAGTCAATCCTTGAGTATGATGAATGTGGTGCTGAGTAAAATGTATAATCTTTTACACTGGGGTTGAATTCCCTCCACACATCACAGATTCCCATTTCTTTTAGTAGCATCCGAGTTTTTCTACTTTGAGTGTTATTTTGATGTGGAGAATTACCTGATGCATCCCAGTATGGATTCAGTCTTAGATTGAAGTCTCCACCACATATCACTAAACCTTGGGCTTTAGTTATCATTAGGTCAAAAACATTTTTATAAAATTTCCAGTTAGCCCCTGGAGGTGCATATACATTCAGCAGGGTGATATCCTCTCCCTCTAGCCGCCCAAGTACCATGCTGAATCTCCCTTCTTTATCTTTGTGTTCTGATTTTTTTTCAAATATAATTTTGGTTGAGATCAATGTCGCTACCCCCCTCCTCCTCCCTGACTTATATGAAGATGAAGAGATCATTTTAAACCCTTGTCTATTAAGTTTAGTGTGCTCCACGTCTGTTAGATGGGTTTCCTGTAAAAATATTATTCCTGCTTTGTCTTTTTTCATTTTGCCTAGAATCTTGGATCTTTTAACTGGATTCAGGATCCCTTTTACATTATATGAGATTATTTTGGTTACACCCTGTTTCTCCATTGTGTTGTCTTTAGTATAACAGTGTGGTGGCCCTCTTTAATGATCTTCCTGAGCTGAGGTCTTTTTAGTGACCTTAGAAGAGCCTTGATGGTGTGTTGGCTCTGAGGGAAATTCCTCAAACTCTGTTACGTGTTGATGGCCCTCTCTTACCCCTGTAAGTTGTCCCATGTTTTTAATGTGAATTTCAGATCCCAATCCGAACTTGTAATGATTTTATTTTATTTTTTTTATGCCTATACCCTATGAAATTGTGTGCAACCTCCCACCACCATCACAGCAAACAGTTAATACAGTATTTGTTAGTGTGGAGAGATCATGTGGTTCATTGTCACATTTCTATTTTAACAAGTTTTTTTTTTTTAAGACTTATTTGTTTCTAATATTATGTCTGTTCCATGAAATGTTTTACCACTTCATATTTGCTGATTCTGCATCTCCCTTAATGTTTGTTACCTTGTAGGAGGAGGGTTGGATGCGCAGATTGACTAAAAATATCATTATTCCCTCCTGAAAATGCTCAGTTTTTTCTTATAGCTCTGGCACTGGGTTTCCCACTGCTGGCTCGTGGATTTTGAGGGTCTCTGTGTGCACCACGTTTGAGCCTTGATTCTTTCGATCGGGTCTGCTGCGGGTTTATATACCGTTACCGGGAGCCCTCTTCTCGCCATATCCGTGGTTGCTTCTTCCGCCGAGTTGTAGAGACACGTCTCAGCCCCGTAAAAAACCCGCAGCTTCGCCGGAAATGGAGTTTGAAAGCGCAGTTTCTTCTCTCGTAGTACCTTTTTAGCGTCATTGTATTCCCGATGCTCTTTAAGGACCTCCGGGGCGTAGTCGTGCTCCACAAAAACTTTTCTCTCTTGGTGCATAAATCCTTTTTTCTGCTAAGCCAGTCTTACAACCTCTTCTTTTATTCTGGAGTTGGAGAACTTCACCACCACCGATCTTGGTGGCGCTTCCGCCAACGGCCTAGGGGCTAATGTACGGTGCGCCCTTTCTATCTTCAAGTCGGTGGATTGAGGAATTTCCAACTTCTCTCTCAGTATGGATTCCACGCATGCAGCCATTGTGGTGAAACCGTCCTCGACTCCTTCTTTCAGACCATGAATTCTTATGTTGTCTCTTCTTAGTCTTCCTTCTTGGTCGGTTAGCTTAGCCTCCAGTCTTGACTGTCGTTTAAGTAAATCCAGCACGGGTTCTTCCAGCCCTTTTATTCTTTCCTCTGCTTCCATGATTCGGTCCTCAGCCTAGTCCACTCTGCTGTTTGTCCTTTTTATTTCGTCTTTAATTTCACGAAATTCGGCCCAACACTCTTGGCGAAATTGTCTTAATTCTTGAAGTACCATTTTTAAGCTAACCTTGTTGCTAGCTTCATTCAGCTCCTCCGCTTCTGAATGGATGTCCTCCGGGTCAGATTCTCCGGCCGATGCGTGTCTTGGCCTGGTAAATGTCAATCTCTTCTGTTTTCCTTTAGGCATAATGACTTTGTCTTTTGATTTTCACTCTTCCAAAAATCCGTTAAATCTGATTTTCAAGGTATTTTCATGGATCGGGTCTGGGAGCTTCAGCGTTAAGCTGCTATCACCATGGTGTCCAGACCGGAAGTCCTATTCAGCTACTTTTAAAGGGTTTACTTTATGTTTGGCACCTTCATTGCAATGTTATAGATAATTATGTGCTCCAATAGTAAATTTTGGCCTTCACCTGAAAGAAAAATCTTGTTCAATAGGTAAAGTTAAGCTCCAGGTAGAAAAGCTTTGGTATTAACTCTTGTGATACAACTCCAATTCCAGTGAAGTTGGGACATTGTGTAAAATGTAAAAGAAAAAAAAAGAACCAAAAACAATGATTTGCAAATCCTTTTCAACCTATATCCAATTGAATACACTGCAAAGACAATATATTTAATGTTCAAACTGCTAAACTTTATTTATTTGCAGATATTCACTCATTATGAATTTGATGCCTGCAACATGTTCCAAAAAAATGGGACAGGAGCTAGAAAAGACTGGAAAAGTTGAGAAATGCTCAAGAAACACTTTTGAGGAACATTCCACAGGTGCACAGGTTAACTGGAAACAGGTGAGTGTCACGATTGGGTATAAAAGGAGCATCCTCAGTCATTCACAAACAAGGATGGGGTGAGGTTCACCACTTTGTGAACAACTGTGTGGGCAAATCGTCCAACAGTTTAAGGACAATGTGTGATGATCAGGCAAGCATGCTCCCCCTCCCCTCCTGTTCCTGTCTTCCCGGCTCTGGAGGATCAGCTACACCTGCGTGATTATACACCTGCTGCGTCCTGATGATCCAGCGTATTTAAGAACCAGCGTGGGGAGAGCCCATCGCTGGATCGTTTGGGTTGCTGCCACCTGCAGGTGCGCCTTCCAGAGCTGATGGCGCTCACCTGGCCCAGAAGATGCCAGAACGTCCACCCAGGTCACAGTCTTCTCCCTGTCCCTCTGGTCCACGCAGGAGTTCCCTGTTGGGCTCCTCTGCTCACTAAGTAAGAGTGCTCTCCCATTATTGTTCTCTCCTTCGGGGGGTCTCGTCCCTAATAACCTCTGGCTGCTCTTTCCCATAGGCTATGTGCGCTCCAGGGGGCACCAGTTTTATGTCAATTTAAGTGTGCGTTTTTATGTTGCATTTATCCTCAGTTTTGCATCTTTATTTAGTGTTGTGGGTGCTTTATTTTTACAGTAAACTGATGAACTTTTCATTCGAGTCTGAGTGATCATTCTGGCAGGTCTGTGTTTGTGCCTCACCTGCACTGAGTCATGACAGAACGATCCAGCCAGGATCGGGGCACAGCGAGCACTCAGCCGGGCGATCAGTCACCACTCTGGTGCTTGGAGGCCATGGAACGCCAGGCCATGTTTCTTTTTGAGCAGTTCGAGACCGTAATCCAGCAGTTGGCCACCATGACCTAGGGTGCTTCCTGGTGTGGCATCTCCCCCTGCACCCGCTGCTACGGCAGTGTCTGCCATCTGCAGGAACATCTCTGTTCCTTCGCCTGCCCCCTATGGGGGAGAAGTGGGAGGGTGCAGAGGGTTCCTGCTCCACTGCTGGCTTGATTTTCAGCAGGTGGAAGGGGAGTATAGGGATGATTCGGCTAAGGTCCATTTCATGACCTTCCTGCTGCAAGACCGGGTGCTTAAGTGGGCAGTCTTGAGTTTTAGATTTTAGATTTAGATTCCTTTATTAGTCCCACAATGGGGAAATTACAGGGCATCCACATGAGTGGATGAGGCAGCCACTGGTGAGGCACCCAACCCTTTCACAATTCACACACACATTCACACCTGGGGTCACTTTAGAGTCTCCAATTAAACTAACTTGCATGTTTTTGGCATCTGGGAGCAAACCGGAGAAATCCCGGAGTAAACCCATGCAGACACGAGGAGAACATGCAAACTCCACACAGATCACTGTTGGTCAGGGGCTGGGATCGAACCCAGGATCCTCCGGCCAAGGGTGAGTTGCTGTGCTGCTGCAGTGCTAACCACTCCATCACCGCACAGTCTGGACGGGCCCCTATACACATGCTAAAGGTTTGTGTGGGAATTCTCCAAGGCATTCGACCATGCGGAGAGTGAGGGAAGCATAGTTAGCTAGCTGATGGAACTTTGGCAGGGAGGCCGGTCTGTAGCCAATTTCTCCGTGGAGTTCCAGGTCGCTGCGGCTGTCTCCGGATGGAGTGATGCTGCCCTGTGCAGCGCCTTCCTCTGGTGCCTGGATACACATCTCCGTGATGAGCTAGCTATGCACACGTCTCCTTCCTCTCTGGTTGAGATGATTGCACAGGCAGTAGCCCTGGATAACTGGTTTAGGGAGCGTATGAGGGAGCAGAAGGCTGCTGCTTCCCTGTTCTCTCCACGGCCAGGCCCCCGACCTCTGATGCTGTTCTGCCGGCGTTGTTACCATTGCTGATGGACCTCGGGGGGGTCCGTCTGACTCTGAGGGAATGCCAGCGTCGCAATAGGGCGGGGGAGTGCATTTATTGTGGGGTCCCTGGCCACGCAATATCAATTCGGCCAATTCGGCCTGAGAGACCCGGCCCGTCAGTCACTGTGGGGGGCTGGGGGGATGGTCTTCGCCAAATTCCCCCAGTCGTTTTGAATTCCTGGCACTCATTCAGTTACCGGGGGCCAAGTTCAAAACCTCCGCTCTGATTGATTCAGGAGCGGAGCAAAATTTCATTCAACAGGCCGTGGTGCATAAATTGCAGATACCCAGCAAGAATGTCCCGACACCCTTGACAGTCTCGGCCGTCTGAGGCAGCAGTATCACAGCGATTACCAAGCAGATTGAGTCCATTTTGATCATTCTGTCCGGTAATCACTGCAAGACTGTCCAGTTTTACGTCCTGCCCCAATCCACCGTCACCATGATTCTGGGGTATCCTTGGTTCCGCATACATAACCCAATTATAAACCTGAGTCAGGGCTCTGTTTTCGTCTTGGAGCCCTTTCTGTCTCTCATCGTGTCTCCGATCGGCTGCATGCTCGCCCTCGCTCCCGATCTCCTCCCCTCCAGCTGAGCCGGCGAATCTCAGCTCCATGCCCGAGGTCGATCATGACTTAGGGAGGTCTTTAGCAAGTCCAGGGCCCTATCGTTACCACCTCACTGGGGATACGACTGCGCTATCAACCTCCTCCCAGACACGTGGCTGCCATCCAGCTGGCTCTACAGTTTATCTGGGGTGGAGAGGGAGGCGATGGAGACCTACATCAAAGACTCCCTCAGCACCGGCATTATTCACCTGTCGTCCACCCCTCTCGGCGCTGGGTTCTTTTTTGTAGGGAAGGATGGGACACTGCCACCGTGCATTGATTACCATGAGCTTAACGCGATTACTCGTAAGGACAAGTATCCACTGCCCACCATTAACTCAGCGTTTGAGCTACTCCAAAGGGCATGTTTTTTCACCAAACTCGACCTCCATAATGCACGCCACTTGGTCCGCTTTCGTGAGGGAGATGAGTGGAAGATGGCATTTAAAACACCGCTGGGCCATTTTGAGTATTTGGTCATGCCATTCGGGCTGACCAATGCCCGTCTTCCAGCGGCTAATCAATGACGTCTTGCAAGATATGGTGAACCAGTTTGTTTTTGTGTATTTGAACGACATTCTGATTTTTTCCCGCATGCTGGAGGAGCACATAGTTCATGTTCAGTCCATCCTGCAGTGACTGCTGGAGAATCAGCTTTTTGTTAAAGCGGAGAAATGTGAATTTTTCCACTCACTCAACTTCGTTTCTGGGGTTCATCATCGCCGAGGGCACAGTCAAGGCCAGTCCGGTGAAAATTAAGGCAGTAGTAGACTGGCCTACCCACTCCCGCCAGTCCAGGAAGGACCTCAAACACTTCCTGGGCTTCGCCAATTTCTACTGCCGATTTAACCATGATTACAGGTGGTGGCACAGCTGCGTGCAGCTGACATTGGCCAAAGGCCTGTTCAAGTGGTCTGAGGATGCTGAACAAGCTTTTGTGAGCCTGAAAGGCCTATTCACCAACGCGCGTGTCCTGGCGCAGGTGGATCCCACAGTGCAATTTGTGGTTGAGGTAGGTGCTTCTGATTCGGGGGTGGGCGCTGTCCTCTCCCAGGACTCCAGCTCCGATCAGAAGCTCCGTCCGTTCGCGTATTTCTCCTGGCGCCTAACGCCAGCCGAGAGGAATTATGATGTTGGGGACCGTGAACTATTGGCTATTAAGCTGGTGCTGGAGGAGTGGAGACACTGGCTGGAGGGAGCTAGCCAACCGGTCATTGTCTGGACCGATCACAGAAATTTAGAATATCTTCGATCGGCCAGACAGTTGAATTCTCGGCAGGCTCAGTGGGACCTGTTCTTTAATAGGTTTAATTTATCCATCTCGTACCGGGCCAGGGACCCGTAATGCCAAGGCTGATCAATCAATCAATCAACCTTTATTGTCATGATGCTATGCATACAACTGTAGTGCAAGCAAGATGAAATTGCGTTTCTCTAGGCATCCGTATTGTAAAAAGAACATAATTTAAAAAAAACCCACACTCACATCCCCCACCCCCCACCCCGACAGCCATTCACATATCCCTGAGACACATTTGGATATTACAGTAATGTTAACTTATTGCAGTTGCAGCTAAAATGATAATAACTGCCTATGTATATATAAAACAATTAAAATGGCTAAGTGAATCTAAGTAGCTAAGATAAATAAATACTTAAAACTGACTAAAACTATAATATACATATACATAATGTCCATAAAGTGCAGTAATATGTGTAAAGGATTCCTGATCAACTGTTCAGCATCCTAACAGCTTGTGGAAGGAAGCTGTTGATCAGTCTGGTGGTTCTGCCTCTGATGCTCCAGAATCGTTTGCCAGATGGCAGCAGTTCAAAGTGTTTGTGCAGAGGGTGAGAGTGGTCCATAACAATGTTCAGTGCCCTGCTCCTACAACGGCTCTGAAAAAGTTCTTGAACAGAGGGGAGGGAAACTCCAATTACCTTCTCAGCTCCCTTAACTATCCTCTGCAGAGCTTTTTTGTCTGACATACTGCAACTGGAGTACCATGTTGCAATGCAGTACATCAGAACACTCTCCACCACACCTCTGTAGAAGGTCCTGAGGAGGCAGATGGGGAGAGAGGCCTGTTTGAGTTTCCTCAAGAAGTGCAGTCTCTGCTGGGCCCGCTTCCTGATCCCCAAGGAATTCTTGCTCCAGGTCAGGTCCTGTGAGATCTGCACTCAGAGGAACTTGATGTTCTCCACTCTCTCGACCGAATGGCCGCTGATGCAGAGAGGGATGTGTTCAGGCCGTGACCGCCGAAAGTCGATAATCATCTCCTTCGTTTCGTCCATGTTGAGCACCAGATTGTTCTCCCTGCACCAGCCCTCCAGGTCTCTAACTTCTTCCCTGTACATTGATTCCTCATCCCTCTGAATAAATCCCACCACTGTGGTGTCATCCGCAAACTTAATAATCTGGTTCCCCTCGTGTCTGGACACACAGTCATGGGTTAAAAGTGTAAACAACAGTGGACTGAGTACACAGCCTTGAGCGGATCCAGTGCTCAGCGTGATGGAGTTGGAGATGTTGTTTCCAACCTGGACAGACTGAGGTGTCTCAGTCAGGAAATCCAGGATCCAGAGACATGTGGCGGTGTTCAGACCGAGAAGGAGTAATTTTTCCATCAGTCTCTGGGAAATAATGGTGTTAAATGCTGAACTGAAATCAATGTACAGGAGTCTGGCATAGGTGTCTTTCTGATCCAGGTGGGTAATGACAGAGTGCAGGGTGGTGACTATAGCATCCTCTGTGGAGCGATTTGAACGATACACGAACTGGAGCGGGTCATGTGATGCAGGGAGGCAGGCTGTGATGTGTGGTTTAACAAGCCATTCAAAACACTTCATCACAATTAGTGTCAGTGCGACAGGACGATAGTCATTCAGACAGGACACAACCGCTTTCTTTGCCACCTGTACTATGATAGAGGTCTTAAAGCATCTAGGGACGATGGCCTCAGGGAAATGTTATATATGTCAGTCAGGACATCCGCCAACTCACTCGCGCAGACTCGGAGCACACGTCCCGGGATGTTGTCCGGACCTGCAGCTTTACGTGGGTTGACCCTGATTAGGGTCCTTCCGTGTGTCCGCTGTGTTGATGGTGATAGCTAGCCCCACAGATGGTGAAGATGGGCCAGCCCTCCCTCTGATTGTCAGGTTTGATGCTTCAAAACGTGCAAAGAAGTTAGTGAGCCTGTCTGGAAGCAAAGCGTCATCATCATCGACCTCCTGCCTAGACTTATAATCCGTCATCGCCCGTACACCCTGCCACATTCGTTTGGTGGTTCCTGTGTCACAGAAATGTCCCTGGATTTTCTCTGCGTAGGTGCGTTTTGCCGTCTTAATTCCCTTTGCGAGCACAGACCTGGCTGAGCGGAGGGCAATCCTGTCCTTCACTCTAAAGGCTGCATCTCTGGCTGTGAGCAGCAAACGCACCTCTGCAGTCATCCAGGGTTTATAGTTGCCCCGTGCAGTGAAGGTCTTCAATATAGTGACATCCTCTGTGCACTTCGCGATGTAGCTGGTGACCGTTTCAGCGTACTCCTCCACATCAATCCTGTCTCCCTGGGAGGCTGCTATTTTGAAAACCTCCCAGTCTGTATGCAGAAAACAGTCCTGAAGTGCCGAGGCTGCACCCTCTGGCCAAGTCCTGAATTGTTTCTCTACTGGCCTGCTGCACTTTAGTAAGGGTTTGTAGGCAGGCACCAGCATCACGGATAGGTGGTCCCTATGACAGAGGTGGGGGCAAGGCACCCCCCCCGGCTCTTACCGGAGCTAGCGGCCTCGCTGTCCGCCCGGAACGATGTCATCCCTTCCAGCTGAATGGCCGCGTCAGGGATGTTGTCGTGGAGCCATGTCTCCGTGAACGCAAACACACAGCAGTCCCTCCACTCTCTGTGGGTTTCTCTCAGCAGACGCAGCTCATCCAGCTTGTTGTCAAGGGAGCGGACTTTGGAAAGTAGGAGCAATGGTACTGCTGGTCTGGAGGGGTTAGCCTTTAGCCTAGCATAAATTCCGGCCCTCTTTCCTCTCCTTTGTTTGTGTTTGTGCAGCTTACACTTCCTCCTCTCCTGGGTAGCTGCCAGCCTAACCCCCGATGGTATTCCATGCTGACATAAATGCTCTCTCACACCAGTTTTCTCCTTACTCCTCCTCCTCCACCTCCTCCTCTGCAGCTGCTGCATCTTCCCCGGATACTATTCCCTCCCCCCTGCCCCCATTTTCTCAGGACACTCTCGTGGGAGATTGAGCAGAGGGTCCGACAGGCGCAGGCATCGGAACCCGTCCTGGAGTGAGGTCCACCGGACCGGCTGTATATCCCCTTGGCATTATGCAGAAAGGTGATTAAGTGGGGGCATACGAGCTATTTTGCCTGTCATAAGATAAGATAAGATAAACTTTATTGTCCCTCAGGGGGAAATTTGTCTTGGGCTTGTCACCCGTGCTGCAACCACACAATCCACGCATACACAATGGATGTAGTACATAATGAATGAAATAAAACCCAATAAATAATACAAGTACATACATACATAAATATATAACAGCAGTCATTAAGTAATCCCGACATCTCCAGGACAACTGAGCTGCTCAGTAGAGCGTTTTGGTGGCCCACACTCTGGAGGGATGTACAGGAGTATGTGAAGGCCTGTCACACCTGCACCGCTAATAAAGCTGGCTCTTCCCCTCCTGCTGGCCTCCTCCATCCCCTCCCGGTGCTGGGTCACCTATGGTCACATATTGCGTTGGACTTTGTCACAGGCCTCCCTCCATCCCAAGGCAACACCGTTATCCTCACCATTGTCGACCGGTTCTCCAAGGCCATCCACTTGGTCCCTCTCCACAAACTACCATCTGCCACGGAGACAGCCGACCTGGTGATGCAGCATGTCATCCGGCTGCATGGGATACCTGCGGACATCGTCTTGGACCAGGGGGCCAATTTACATCCCAGATGTGGAAGGCGTTCTGCTGCTTTTTGGGTGTGACTGCCAGCCTGACTTCTGGATACCATCCACAGAGCAACGGTCAGGCCGACCGTGCTAATCAGTCTCTGGAGGCCACCCTAAGGTGCGTAGCATCCCGGATCCCCTCCACCTGGAGCTCCCATCTTACCTGGGTGGAATACTCTCATAACTTGGTGATCTCCTCCTCTACTGGGCTCACACCGTTCAAGGCCTCGATGGGCTTCACGCCACCTCTGCTGCCCATGGCAGAGAGGGGCCTCGCCATCCTTTCCATGGAGGCCCACGCGCACCAGTACCACCGTCTGTGGAGGGCCACTTGAGCTGCCCTTCTCCACTCAACAAATGATATGCTAACCGCAGACGTGCACCGGCACCGAAGTACACAGTGGGGCAGAAGGTCTGGCTGTCCACCGATCAGATTCCACTCAAGACAGAGTCTTGGAAGCTCTTTCCCCACTATCTGGGCCCGTTCACCATTAAGCGGCTGATCAATGACATCACTGTTCAGTTGGATCTGCTGCCTTCTATGCACATCCACTCGACATTACAAGTCTCCCGGATTAAGCCCCTCTCTGCCAGTCTTCTCTGCCCTCCTCCGGATCCCCCACCAGCCCCACAGGTCATCGACAGCCAGACTACGTACACAGTGGAGAAGATTCTTGATGTACATTGATGGGGTCGTGGGTGTCAATACCTCGTACACTGGAAAGGGTACGGTCTGGAGGAGAGGTGCTGGATCCGGGGGTCCTACATCCTGGACAAACAAATGGTGTGGGCATTCCATCGGGCTCATCCTCGTAAGCCCAGTGGGACACCGGGAGGCGTGCCTTGAGGAGGGGGTACTGTGATGATCAGGCGAGCGTGCTCCCCCTCCCCTCTTGTTCCTGTCTTCCCAGCTCCGGAGGATTAGCTACACCTGCGTGATTATACACCTGCTGCATCCTGATGACCCAGCGTATTTAAGAACCAACGTGGGTTTGGGTTGCTGCCACCCACAGGTGTGCCTTCCGGAACTGATCGCGCTTGCCTGGCCCAGAAGATGCCGGAACATCCACCCAGGTCACTGTCTTCCCCCTGTCCCTCTGGTGAACGCAGGAGTTTCCTGTTGGGCTCCTCTGCTCACTAAGTAAGAGTGTTCTCCCATTATTGTTCTCCCCTTCGGGAGGTCTTGTCCCTAATAATCTCTGTCTGCCCTTTCCCCTAGGCTACGTGTGCTCCAGGGGGCACCAGTTTTATGCTAATTTAAGTGTGCGTTTTTATGTTGCATTCTTCCTTAGTTTTGCATCTTTATTTAGTGTTGTGTGTGCTTTATTTTTACAATAAACTGGCAAACTTTTCATTCGAGTCTGAGTGATCATTCTGGCAGCTCTGCGTTTGCGCCTCACCTGCACTGAGTCATGACACAATATTTCTCAACACACAATTGCAAGGAATTTAGGAATTTTATCATCCATAGTCCATAATATTATCAGAAGATTCAGAGTCTGGAAAAATTTCTGCACATTAGTGGCAAGGCCAGAAACCAACATTGAATGTCTGTGACCTTCGATCCTCAGGCAGCACTACTTTAAAATCTGATATCAATCTGTAAAGGATTTTACCATGTGGGCTCAGGAACACTTCTGAAAACCATTGCCAGTTAAGACAGTTTATCGCTACATCTACAAGTGAAAGTTAAAACTCTACCATGCAAAGCAAAAGCCATATACAGCAGGGAAAATAGGTATTGAACATAACAACATGGGATCATTTGGCTTTACTCATTTTAAAATAACATGCAAGTAGAGCTAGTAAGCCAAATAGATTGTTGTTAATTTTACTTTACCAGACTTGGCATTTTCCAGTCTGGGGTTCATTATTTAATCTAAAGACCACTGGATTGAAACCTATTAATAATTTGGTCAATTGTATATTAAAAACTTGGTAAACAAAGAGCACTTCAAGAGCTAAACTTGCTGTAATTGTGATGATTCGCTCTGCCTGCCTGCTACCTGATTCTCCACAGCTGCACGCACACCTGCTCTCTCTCATCAACAGAGCTATTTAAACAGTGCTGCCCACAGGTCAGCATGGAGTCGTCTTTCTCCCTGGTCTGATGAGATTGGCACACCGCTTCGTCTGCTTCCAGAGATTCCTCCTCTTCATCGTCGCTCTCCAGAGAAGCCTGTTTTCTCTTGTCATTTGTCTGGGAGTGCTCACTTCCCCACGACAAGTAAGCCATCTTCTCCTACATCACTGTTCTACCCTCTGCTCCCCTGTGCACAGGCGGAAATCCGTGGTGGCGGGCTTCTTCCTCCTGGCGGCGGACCGAGCCCACACCTCTACAACTCCTCCATTGTCTTCACTCCCAACCGGGCCTGTAGACGCTGTCTTCCTGGCTGGAGCCTTCAGGACCAAGCCTGAGCTGCTCACCATCTCATTGACGGTAAGACCTGAACATAACTATACAATCCCTCCTGAGTTTTGACACTAATCCTCCCTGTCTCTGCTCCTCCATAGGGTTGCCAGGCTGTACAGTGCTCTGCTCGCCCCTGTTGCTACATTTACACATTCACACACACACACACACACACACTCATTACACAATAAAGATAACTGAGTTTACTTTTGAGTCTGTGTCTGCCTACTGGGTCCTGAAACATGTCAGTATGACTCTGTCAGAATGACCCAGCAGACAGTGCGCTAGCGCACAAGGTTAACATCTTAGAGGCTCGAGTAGATCAGTTATCACATCAACAACAGGTTATACTCACCCAGCTGGTCCAGATTAATTCCCGTTTGGATCGCCTGTCTGGTCCTCAGCCCTCTCCTCCGGCTACAGGTAGCTCTACTGCCCCCGCTAGCTCCCAACCTGCTCCGTCTCCACCATCTCGGCTGACACCAATTCCCACACCCACTCACTTTAGCAGTAAGCTAGGGGAGGCTAGGGGATTTCTACTGCAATGTGGAATAGTCTTTCAACGGGTGCCAGGGGATTTTCCCACCAGTCACAGCTGCATAGGCTATATAGTTAATCTTCTGGAGGAGCGAGCATTAGCCTGGGTCTACGCGGTGATGGCTAAGGCTGATTACGCTACTTTGACTTATGACCAGTTTGTCAGTGAGTTTAACGAGGTCTTTGACCACTCCGATCGCGATAGCGTGCTTATCTCCCGACTATTTAACTTGAGGCAAGGGAGCAAATCTGTAGCCGACTACGCTGTAGACTTCCGGGTGGTAGCCACGGAGGTGGGTTGGGAGGATGCCTCTCTTTGCAGCATCTTTGTCCGAAGTCTTAGCCCTAGCCTGAGGGATGAGCTAGCCTGCCTAGAAAAGTCCAGTAGGTTAACTAAGCTTATCTCCCTAGTCATTAGCCTGGACAATCGGTTAAGGGAGTGGGCCACCGAACGTAAGGCTTCCGGTCGCTCGGGCACCCAGTTTCGCCGCTCCCTGCAGTCCCCCAGTTGGCCCTACCTCCCCCTGATTCTGTGGACTCCCCTGAGCCAATGGTAGTTGGGCAGTCCAAGTTTCCGCAAGCGGAGAAACAGCACCACCATGAGTTAGGGCTATGCCTCTATTGTGGCAGTGAGAAGCATGAGGTAGCTACTTGTCCCATACGGCCAAAAAAGGGAGTCCGTGCATTGCAGTAGGGGGACTCATGGACTTACCCCAAAACAATCCCCTCCCTAGATTTCTGTTACCCATCTGCTTTGTTCATAATCAGGTTGAGATAGCCACACACGCTCTTATTGATTCAGGGGTCGAGCAGAGCTTCATTTCTGGGGAACTGGCAACCCGGTTGAGCCTTCCTTGTCACCAATTAAAGACACCCCTTAAACTTATCGCTCTGTCCAAAGCCCCACTGGCCGTGGTGTCTAAACAAACTGCTCCTGTATCAGTTTTAGTGTCCGGGATTCATCGGGGGCAGCTCAGGTTGTTTGTACTTCCGGTTTCCACCTTCCCAGTTATCCTAGGTTACCCCTGGCTCCGGTTACACAATCCCACGATTGACTGGCGCTCCGGAAATGTAGTCTCTTGGAGCTCGTTTTGTCTCAGCGCTTGCCTTCAGTCCGCTGCTTGTTCGCCATCTGTGCCTCTCGGTGTCCCCAACACACCTCCTCCCGATCTGTCCAAGGTTCCCCTGGAATACCACAACCTGGGGGCCGCCTTTAGTAAGACCCAAGCTCTATATCCCCCCCCCCACCGCCTATACGATTGTGCCATCAACCTCCAGTCCGGAGCCCCGCTACCATCGAGTCGGTTTTACAGCCTGTCAGCTCCGAAGCGGGAGGCTATGGAGACTTACATCAAGGAGTCCTTGAACTTGGGCATAATTCGGCCTTCATCCTCGGCGGTCGGGGCAGGGTTCTTTTTCGTGGGCAAAAAAGACGGCTCGCTGAGGCCATGCATCGATTTCCGTGAGCTCAACAACATCACTGTCAAGGACAAATACACTCTCCCTCTAATCAATACGGCATTTGATTCCCTCCGGGGGGCCTCCTGGTTTACCAAGCTTGACCTCCTCAACGCCTACCATCTGGTGCGGATCTGGGAGGGTGATGAGTGGAAGACAGGGTTCCGGACCCCTAGTGGTCATTTCAAATACCTAGTCATGCTGTTTGGGCTGACCAACGCCCTCGCCGTATTCCAACGGCTTATCAATGACGTATTGAGGGACTTTTTGGGCTCATTTGTCTTCGTATATCTTGATGATATCTTGATTTTTTCCCAGTCCCTGGATGAACACCGGGTGCACGTGAGGCGAGTCTTGCAGCGGCTACTAGAGAACAAGCTGTTTGTGAAGGCAGAGAAATGTGAATTCCACACTCCTACCACGTCTTTCCTGGGCTTCATCATTTCGCATAATGAGATCATCACAGATGCTGGCAAAGTAAAAGCGGTGGTAGAGTGGCCGACTCCCTCCTCCCGGAAGCAGCTACAACAGTTTCTGGGATTTGCAAATTTCTACTGCTGCTTCGTTAAAAACTACAGCATTACTGCCCTTCTTCTTACCCGTCTCACCTCCTCCAAGGTGCCCTTCCGGTGGAGGGAGGAGGCTGAGGCGGCCTTTGTGAATTTAAAATCTCAGTTCTCCTCTCCTCTGATCTTGGCACAGGTGGATCCCACTCTGCAATGTCTGGTTGAAGTGGACGCCTCGGACTCTGGTGTGGGAGCCGTCTTATCTCAACGCTCCTTGGTAGATGACAAGATTCACCCCTGTGCGTTCTTCTCCCGTCGCCTCTTCCCGGCGGAACGAACCTATGACATCGGCGACAGGGAGCTCCTGGCGGTCAAGCTGGCACTGGAAGAGTGATGCCATTGGCTGGAGGGGGCCTCCCAGCCGTTGATCATCAGGACGGACCATAAAAACTTGGAATACCTCAGGACGGCCAAACGTCTGAACGCGCGCCAGGCCCGTTGGTGCCTGTTTTTTGGTAGTTTTGACTTCACCATCATCTACCGTCCCGGGTCCAAGAACACCAAGCCTGATGCCTTATCTAGGCAATTCGCCTCAGATGCTGCGGAAGTATTGGAGCACCCTATCATTTCCCCGTCATGCATCGTTGGCACCCTCTCATAGGGTATCAAGGAGAAGGTCCTGAGAGTGCAGGAAACCGAGGTGGACCCGGGCGGGGGACCAGTGGGGAGGCTGTTTGTTCCATCTGTCGTCCGGGGCGAGGTGATTAATTGAGCCCACTCCTCCAAGCTCTCATGCCACCCAGGGATGGCATGAACTGTGGCGCTTCAGCAGAGGACCTTTTGGTGGCCTTTGCTCCAGAGGGATGTCGGCGAGTATATCCGCTCCTGTCCCCAGTGCGCCGCCGGCAAAATGTCTTCCTCTCCTCCAGCTGGCCTGCTTCACCCTCTCCATATCCCTGGCAGGCCCTGGTCCCATGTAGTCTTGGACTTCATCACTGGTCTTCCACCCTCTAATGACCACACTGTCATCCTCACCATCTTGGACAGGTTCTCAAAGACGGCCCATTTCATCCCCCTGCAGGGTCTGCCCACAGCGAAGGAGACAGCGGATCTGCTTGTCCTCCATGTGGTGAGGCTGCACGGCATCCCTCTGAACATCGTGTCCGACTGGGGTCCCCAGTTTGTTTCTCAGTTATGGAAGGTCTTCTGCAATGCCATTGGGGCTACGGTGAGCTTGTCATTGGGGTATCTCCCGCAAAGCAATGGGCAATGTAAGTGGGCCAATCAGGAGTTGGAGGCAGCGCTATGGTGCGTCACCATCGCCAGCCCAGCTTCCTGGAGTACCAGCCTACCATGGATTGAGTATTCTCATGACACCACCATGTCGTCTGCCATAGGCATGTCTCCTTTTGAGGCCTCTCTGGGCTACAATCCCCTGCTGTTTCCTGAGGAGGAGGGAGACATTGCCGTACCTTCCGTACGAGCCCACCTGAGATGCTGCCGCTCGTTGTGGAAAGCTACCCGGACCACGCTGTGGCGCACGGCAGAGCGCAACACCACCATCGCCGATCGTCGCAGGACACCGGCTCCACCCTACCGGGTTAGCCAACAGGTATGGCTCTCCACTAAAAACATCGACCTCAAGGCTGAGTCGAGGAAGCTCTCTCAGCGGTTTATCGGGCCGTTTGCTATCACTCATATTGTTAATTCTGTGGCTGTGCACCTAGCTCCCCCCCCTCCCTCCACCTCTGCCCCACCTTTCACGTCTCTCAGGTGAAGCCGTTCTGTTCCAGCCCTCTGTGCCCTCCTTCCCAAGATGCCACCTCCACCAGTGGTGATCGATGGCGACCCGGCATGGAAGGTCAACGCCATCCTGGATGTCCGTCACCGGGGTCACGGCCTACAGTACCTGGTGTACTGGGAGGGCTACGACCCTGAGTGGAGGTCCTGGGTGCGTCCTTCCTTTGTGCTGGATCCTCAGCTCATCAGGGAATTCCACCGGACGCACCCGGGTAGGTTAGATCGGTCGCCAAGAGGCACCACATGGTGGGGAGGGGTACTGTGATGATTCGCTCTGCCTGCCTGCTACCTGATTCTCCACAGCTGCATGCACACCTGCTCTCTCTCATCAACAGAGCTATTTAAGCCATGCTGCCCACAGGTCAGCAAGGAGTCATATTTCTCCCTGGTCTGATGAGACCGGCACACTGCTTCGTCTACTTCCAGAGTTTCCTTCTCTTCATCGTAGTCCTCCAGAGATTCCTCCTCTTCATTGTCGTTCTCCAGAGAAGCCTGTTTTCCCTCGTCATTCATCTGGGAGTGCTCACTCCCCCACGACAAGTAAGCCATCTTCTCCTACATCACTATTCTATGCTCTGCTCCCCTGTGCACAGGCAGAAATCCGTGGTGGCGGACTTCTCCCTCCTGGTGGCGGACCGAGCCCACACTACACCTCTACAACTCCTCCATTGTCTTCACTCACAACCAGGCCTGTAGACACTGTATCCCTGGCCGGAGCCTTCAGGGCCAAGCCTGAGCTGCTCACCATCTCATTGACGGCAAGACCTGAACATAACTGTACAATCCCTCCTGAGTTTTGACACTAATCCTTCCTGTCTCTGCTCCTCCATAGGGTTGCCAGGCTGTGCGGTGCTCTGCTCACCCCGGCTGCTATATTTACACATTCACGCACACATGCACGCACTCATTACACAATAAAGATAACTGAGTTTACTTTTGAGTCTGTGTCTGCTTACTGGGTCCCGAAACATGTCAGTATTAGTTTTCTACTTAGATGCTTTTGAGAAAATAGTTATTCTACACTTTGGTCACACACTACACATTGATTTATTGCAGGCAAACAAAGACAGACATTTAACAAGGGTGCAAATATGATTAAACATTTTCCTTTTAATCCTAGTTGGTTTGCGTTAGCTTCACTTTGTTACAGTTATTGGTCTGATTTTTTTTGTCTGGTTTTATTCATCAGTATTAATCTGCACTTCAACAGAATTAGAATCTATATTGACTTTGGTAAAATATACTGTAAGTAATGTGGAATTGTGGAGTGAATATTAATCAGAGATAGATATAGTAATGAGTTACAGTGGGGAAAATAAGTATTGAATGCATCAACATTTTTCTCATTAAACATATTTCTGATGGAGCCATTGACCTGAGATTTTCACCAGGTATCAGTAACAACCCAAGTAATCCATACATACAAAGAAATCAAGGCAATTGTGTTCACAAAACAAGTTATATTTAATAAAAGTGGAATGACATAGGGAATAAGTATTGAATCTGCTTGGTGAAATTCATTTAATATTTCGTAGGAAAGCCTTTGTTGGTAATAACAGCTTCCAGATGCCTCCTGAATGGAGAACCTAGGCACAGGCATTGCCCAGGAGCGATTTCAGCCCATTGTTCCAAACAAACTGTCAAATCTTGAAGGTTCCGTGGGTGTCTTCTGTGAACTCTGATCTTCAGTTCGTTCCATAGATTATCAATTGGATTCAGGTCAGGTGACTGACTGGGCCATTCTAGCAGCTTTATTTTCCTTGTCTGGAGCCAGCTGAGAGTTCCTTTGGCTGTGTGTTTGGGGTCGTTGTCTTGTTAAAATGTCCACCCTTGTTTCATCTTCAACATCTTGGCAGATGGCAATACATTCTTATCAAGGATGTCTCTGTACATTTGTCCATTCATCTTTTCTTCAAGTTCAATTTTGGTCTCATCTGACCAGACTATATCCTCCCAGTATTTTACTGGCTTGACCAAATGTGGTGCAGCAAACTTTAAACGAGCTTCAGCATGGTTTTTCTTCAGCAATGGAGTCTTTCGAGGTAAGCGGGCATAGAGCCCATGTCGGTTGAGCACATTACTTATTGTTTTCTTTGAAACAGCAATACCTGCTAACTCTGGGTCTTTCTGTAGCTCTCCACAAGTAGTCTTTGGCTCTTGGATAACTCTTCTGATAATTGTTTTGACTCCTCTGTCAGAAATCTTGTGAGGAGCTCCTGGTCATGGCTGGGCTATGGTAAAATGATGTTCTTTCCACTTCCAATTGATGGCTCCAACGGTGCTCACTGGAACATTGAGCAGTTTAGAAATGCACCAGTAACCAATGCCATCATTATGTTTTGCGCAACAATAAGGTTGCGAAGGTCTAGACAGAGCTCTTTGCTTCTACCCATCATGAGTTTATGGTGTGACAATCTGATATTCACAGACCTTTTTTTTAAGGCTATTAGTAAGGACTTAACCAGCTGAAATGTACTGAAATGTACTGATGGGGGATGGGATGGCTTCCTAAATTCTGATGGATTTCAACTGGTTTCTTGGCTTTCTATGCCTTTTTGCACCTCTTTTTCTTAATGTGTTCAATACTTATTCCCTGTGTCATTCCACTTTATTAAGTATAACTTGTTTTGTGAACACAGTTGCCTTGATTTCTTTGTATGTATGGATGACTTGGGTTGTTTCTGATATCTGATGAAAATCTCAGGTCAGTGGCTCCATTAAAAATACTAGTGCATTGCCTGTAGAACACAAGTATTCCTGTGTGAAAACGGGTATACCAGTCAGGCTTTACAGGCCCAAATGTAGGCTGTGTTTCTAAGTGGAATGCAAAGAGGTGTAGCCTATATGTACGAAATCACATGTTGGACTTTGACAAATATAAAAGGGAGTAAATGGTACAAAGATTTATTTGATTGTTATTTTTAATTACAGAATACCTAAATATTGAAAATGAATGGGACATCCAATATTAGTGACTGTTTCAGATCCCTTGCTTATTTGTTTGTCAGATCACTTATATGTGTGATCTTTTATCACTTATATTCAAGATAATAGTGTATCTTCCCTTTACGGAATGGGAGTTGTTCAGTCATCATTATAATAATTTTAGTTCCCCATCAGAGAATCATTGTCTGCTCCCTCCAAGGTAAATAAAAATATAATGTAAAAGCATCCCAATGTGATTAAACTAAAAGTTGGTAAAACTCAAATTAAACATGAAGCCTCTAAATTGAATGATTTGGCCTCTGTTCCTCCTCATAGTTTAAAAATTAAATGCAGTTTGTTAAATATTAGGTCTCTAACTCCCAAGTCTCTGCTAGTCCATGATCTGTTAATTGATCATCAGACTGATTTAATATCCCTTACAGAGACTTGGTTAGGGCAAGAGGATTATGCTGGTTTAAATGAATCAATTCCCTCTGGTTATTTAAACTGTCAAAATCCTAGAAGTTCTGGTTATGGAGGAGGAGTAGCAATAATTTACCATTCCAAATTACTAGTTAATGTAAAGCAAAAAACATGTTATAATTCCTTTGAGGGCCTGGTCCTCAGTATTGGGCATTTTAGCAATTTTAGGCTAAACCCAATTTTATTTGCCATAGTTTATCATCCTCCATCAACCTACTCAGAGTTTTTATTCGAATTGGCCAAATTCTTATCTGATTTAGTGCTGAAATCAGATAAAATAATTAGAGTAGGGGATTTTAATACACATGTAGATGTAGATAGTGATTGCCTCAGTATGGCATTTAATTTAATATTAGACTTGATGGGGTTTTCTCAGAAAGTAGGAAATTCTACCCATTATCTCCACTATATATTGGACCTTGTTCTGACATATGGCATAGAAATAGAAAATCTGGTAGTGTCTCCTCATAACCCTGTACTGTCAGACCATTGTCTGTTAACCTTTGATTTTACTATTTCTGACTATTTGGCTCCTAAAGAAAAATATTACTACAGTAGATGCCTCTCAGATGATGCTGTAACCAAATTTATGCAGATTATCTCCTCTATGCCATGTGTCAACACAATGGAAATAAGCTATAGACAGCTTGCTCCTTCCGTAATTGATAGCATGGTAGATAGTGTTACAGCTTCTCTGCATCAGACTCTAGACATGTTGGCCCCTTTAAAAAAAGAAAAAGTCTAATCAGAGACTTCTAACTCCTTGGTTCAACACAAAAACTCGTAGCTTAAAGCAGAAGACTCGTCAGTTAGAAAGAAAATGGTGCTCCACTAATTTAGATGAAATCTATTTAGCTTGGAGAAATCATCTTTTAATTTATAAAAAATCTCTTAGAAAAGCTAGAACGAGTTATTATTCTGCATTAATAGAAGAGAACAAGAATAATCCCAAGTTTCTCTTCAGCACTGTAGCCAGACTGACAAAAAGTCAGGACTCTGTCAATCCTAGTATTCCCTTAGAGCTTACTAGTCAGGACTTTATGAACTTTTTCAATAATAAAATTTCATTTATCAGAGATAAAATCAATCAGATTCTTCCCACCGGTAACTTAAATACAGTAACTACTACAACTCCTTCAATTGATATGTGTTTGGATGAGTTTACTCCAATTGACCTTTTAGAGTTAGATAAAATAATTTCCTCATCCAAGCCTTCAACTTGTCTTTTAGACCCTATTCCTACCAGGTTATTTAAAGAAGTCTTCCCACTTATTGGTAGCTTTATTCTTCAAACTAGAAAAGCACTTGGAGAGTGCAGACCTCCGCCAAGTGCCACAGTTCCCCCGGTGATCCGGATCACCACCAAAATCTAATCATCTGTAGGATACCCCATTTCTGACAATCTCTGAAAATTTCATGAAAATCCGTCCATAACTTTTTGAGTTATCTTGCTAACAAACAAACAAACAGACAGACAGACAGACAGACAGACAGACAGACAGACAAACCAACGCTGATGAAAACATAACCTCCTTGGCAGAGGTAATAATCAATTCTTCATTAACTTCAGGCCATGTACCGCAGGCTTTTAAAACTGCTGTAATTAAACCCTTACTCAAAAAGCCAATGCTGGGTCCAGGAGTTTCAGCTAACTATAGACCAATCTCTAATCTCCCTTTCGTTTCAAAAATCTTAGAAGGAGTTGTTGCTACGCAATTATTTGACCACTTGCAGGGAAATGGTTTAGTTGAAGAGTTTCAATCTGGGTTTGGAATCCATCATAGTACTGAAACAGCCTTAGTGAAGGTCACTAATGACCTCCTTATCGCATCGGATAATGGACTTGTATCTGTACTTGTCCTTTTAGACCTTAATGCAGCTTTTGATACTATCGATCATAATATTCTACTTGATAGATTAGAACACTATGTTGGACTTAATGGAACTTCGTTGCAGTGGTTTAGATCTTATTTATCTGATAGGTTCCAGTTTGTTCATGTCAATAATGAGTTTTCTTTCAACTCAAAGCTCAGTCATAGAGCTCCACAGGGATCTGTGCTAGGCCCTACTCTTTTTAGTTTATATATGCTTCTGTTAGGCAACATTATTAGAAAGCACTGTATACATTTTTATTGTTATGCAGATGACACACAATTATACCTGTCAATGAAGCCAGATGATAGTAATCAATTAGCCAAGTTAGAAGCCTGTCTTAAAGAAATCAAAGCTTGAATGAATTGTAATTCCCTGCTATTAAATTCAGATAACACTGAAGTCATTCTTGTTGGTGCAAAAAACCTTAGAAATACCTTTCCAAATCAAACTTTTAGTTTGGATGTGGTTACCCGGTACTCTTTCTCTGAATAGTTCTGTGAGGAACCTTGGAGTTATTTTTGATCAAGATCTGTCTTTCAATTCACATATTAAATTTGTTTCTAAGACTGCTTTCTATCATTTGCGTAATATTGCCAAGATTAGGAGCATCTTGTCTCAGAGTGATGCTGAGAAACTGATCCACGCTTTTGTTAGCTCTAGAGTAGATTATTGTAACTCTTTATTATCACATTGTCCTAAAACATCTTTAAAAAGACTTCATTTGATCCAAAATGCTGCTGCAAGAGTTTTAACAGGTACTAGAAAGAGAGATCATATATCTCTGGTTCTGGCCTCCCTTCATTGGCTTCCTATAGAGTTTAGAATTAAGTTTAAAATCCTTCTTCTTACTTACAAAGCTCTAAACAATCAGGCCCCTTTTAATTTAAAAGATCTGATACTACCCTATTATCCTAACAGAACACTACACTCCCAAAATGCTGGATTACTTGTAATACCTAGAATCTCCAAAAGTACAATGGGAGGCAGACCCTTCAGTTATCAAGCTCCTCTCCTGTGGAATCAGCTGCCAATCTGGATTCAGAAGTCAGACTCTATCTCTGTTTTTAAGAATAGGGTTAAAACCTTCCTTTTTGATATAGCCTACAATTAGAAGGGCTCATGTCTCTCTGAACCCTCCCTTAGTTATGCTGCTAACACGTTTAGACAGCCGGGGGACCTCCAATAATGCACTGGGCTTCACTCCTTTCTTCACTCTCAATGAAATATATATATATATTTTTTTTGCTGGTCATTAACATCTGTTTGTTCTCTCCCATAGATTGAGTCCCCATCGTGCTGTTTGTTCTCTACATGTTTGTTCTTTTCATCTTCTCTATCCCCTCACCCCCCAGCCAGTCGCAGCAGATGACTGCCCCTTCCTGATCCTAGTTCTGCTGGAGGTTTCTTCCAGTTAAAAGGGAGATTTTCCTCTCCACCGTCGCGAAGCACTTGCTCACAGGGGATCGCCTTATTGCTGGGGCCTTTCTGCAACTGTGGTGGTTTCCCCTACAGTTGAAAGTGCTATGAGATGACTGTTGTTGTGAAATGGCACTATATAAATAAAGTTGAATTGAACTGAATTGAATTGAATTGAATTGAATAGTTTATATCACTGTTCAGTGTTGGAGTTCAGTGTAATATTGAATTTCTCCTGTGTATCGTCAATAAACTCATGCAGTACTATAACAGGACACGTTTACAAATATTTGAGAACCATTGTCGTGCATAATTTTATATTTTAGCAATATTTAGCAATATTTTATTAAATGGTTTTTTAAAACGTAATGCTAAGATTGAGGTGGTGTTTGTATTGTGGCGCTGGGGTGGTACTGAGGCCAAATAATGATCTGAACCTTGAGGGCGTGACTGGCAAAGACTAACAATGTGAGTGCCATGGCTCTGTTATAAGTGATTCGTTTTTTATTGATGCAAGATTATTTATTATTATTATTATTACGCATAAACGATGGCATTTTTGACCCTTTCACATTAACCAAAACACAGGCTGTTGGGGGGTTTTTTTGCACACACCTCAGACCCGGTGAAAATTTTTATAAACTAGAAAAAATATGTGCCTCATGCTGAAAATTTTCTGACATATCTACTGTATGGGTGATATGTCCCACATTTTTGGAGCAAAGGTTGTACGCCCCCCCTTTTTTTTTTACCTTTGCAGTCTGTTCCATCAGCTGTCCAGTGCTGTTCTGATAGACATGCCAAAATGTCAGAACACTGGAGGAGGTGGATCCAATCAGCTGGTCGCTCGAATCACAGAGCTCAGCTGTTTTCCATGATAAATCAGCCTCAGGGCAAAAGCACACTCCACACATTATCTTTTTTTTTTTTTCACTTTTTTGAAAATAACTTTTTTTTACATCGCCATCAGTTAGCGTGCCTTTGAGCCAGGTCGTGTCTGGCCGCTGCTTCCCCTGGCATATTCTGTGTTGATTTGTTAGACCTGGTCCCCGCTGATGCTCCACTCAGTCTGCTCACGCACCTCATGTTCTCTACATATGCTGAATTATCCTTTCGACCTACGCAATCACGGCAACTTTATGGTATAATTTTTTAAGAATTAAATCTTCAGTATTATGTTTTTCTAGTCACATTTGTTGTTTTTCACTTCCTTGTTTTGTCCAAGGAACATTGTGGTGACAGACAGGTCGTGATGCAGCATGTTATCCAATCAGCATGGCCGCAATGCCACATATTATCCAATCAGTATGGAGTCAATCCGAAACCCTGCCCACACTTCTTGAAGCCAGGGCGTGAAGAGACACAGAGAGATAGCTTAATTTTATTGATAAAAATCACATAGTATTTTGACTGAGCAACTCCATATTCGGGGATGCACACCCTCATAACCTCAGCAAAGCACACTTAAAATCTTAGGTCAGTCTGACAAATGGTTCAAGAGATATGCGTGGAACAGACACACAGACAGAGATTCTTTGCATTTATAGATAGATGTTTAATGAGAAAAATGTTGACATGTTACAGTAAATACTTATTTTCCCTGCTGTATAAACAACACCCAGAAATGCTGCAGGCTGCTCTAGGCCTGAGCTCATCTGAGCGAGATGGACTGACTCAAAAGAGTGTTGTGGTCTGACTAGGCTACATTTCAAATTGTTTTTTGAAGTCATGGAAGTCTTGTCCTCTGGGCTAAAGAGGAAAAGGACCATCCAGATTATTATCAGCACAAAGTTCAAAAGCCAGCATCTGTGATGGTATGGGGGGGTGTTTGTGCCCATAGCGTGGCTAACTTGTACATCTGTGAAGGCACCATTAATGCTGAACAGTACAGACAGATTTTGGAGCAACATATGCTGCCATCTAAGCACCATCTTTTTCAGGGACATACCTACTTATTTCAGCAGGACAATGCCAAGCCACATTCTGCAAATGTTACAACAGCGTGGCTTCGTAGTAAAAGAGTGCGGGCACAAAACTGGCCTGCCTGCAGTCCAGACCTGTCTCCTTCTGAACATGTGTGGTGCATTATGAAGAGCAAAATATGACAATGGAGACCCTGGTCTGTTGAGCAACTGAAGTTATACATCAAAGAAAAATGAGAACAAATTCTGCCTATAAAGCTTCACTGGTTAGTGCCCTCAGTTCCTAAATACTTATTGAGTGTTGTTAAAATCCCAGCTTTTTACCTCCGCCAAGGAGGTTATGTTTTCATCGGCGTTGGTTTGTCTGTCTGTCTGTTTGTTTGTCTGTCTGTCTGTCTGTCTGTCTGTCTGTCTGTCTGTTTGTTTGTTTGTCTGTCTGTCTGTCTCTGTCTGTCTGTCTGTTTGTTTGTTAGCAAGATAACTCAAAAAGTTATGGACGGATTTTCATGAAATTTTCAGATTGTCAGAAATGGGGTATCCTACAGATGATTAGATTTTGGTGGTTATCCGAATCACCGTCCACAAGAAAACCGCTATTACGCAAAATGCCGTTTTCGTGAATAACTACTGAACCACTAATCCTATCATTGTCAATCCAATTGCTTGTCATATGTTTTCATGGTCAAGAAATCTGAAAACGTACACACAAACACTGTATGGGGGGAACTGTGGCGCTTGGTGGAGGTCTGCACTCTCCGAGTGCTTTTCTAGTTTAGAATGTGATGCAGGCATCATATTCACAATATGAGAGCATCTGAAGGACAAAACAATGAAGTGTATCAATTTGAACATTAAATATCTTGTCTTTGTAGTGTATGGATAATTCAGAATCACTAATTCACCTAAAACTAATGGATTTTGTCTATGTGAACTAGTCACTATTGGCATTGTAGTGTATTATTTTCAAAGAAACCTTTGTCATTTCACTGATTTAATGTTTTCATGACATCTTCACAGGACATTTCTTTAAGATCCTGCTTAAAGTAAATGAGATGACTTAGCAAGAGAAAGAAGAAATTCTTTGCATCTTTTTAAAGAAAGCAGTTTTTATGAAAAGAAAATGATCCCCAGGCTGTTTTCCCCCCACTTGTCACAGAGTTGGAAGTTTGCCAGACAAACTCTGTCCTCAATCAGTATATCAGAATCCCTCCTCCTCTTTCCCCCATTTGTTGATCTTTTTCAGACATCTTATCCCCAGTCACTTCCTTTGCCCACTGTTGTTCCCCCTCCTCTAGTCCTCCTCTAATTTCTATCTCATGCCTGATCCATCTGCATCTTCTTCTTCATTGTTTCAGAAACAGAGTTAAACTGTGCCTGCCAGCTTTCGTTAAAATCAAGAATATTTTGACAGTACGGAGAGAAATTTTGGGATTACCACTGGAGACAGATCCCAAAAGGAAGAACAAACATCTGATATCCAGTCAGTTTCACTCATTAAAACAGACATGCATACAACAAAAAACACTCTCTCCAGGCCAGATAATCATGGTCAAGTTCTAACAACTTTAATCATAAACCATTTTAAAGATGAAAGCACCAGTCAAGTTTGCAAAAAGTTTTAGACCCTGTGATTTGTCGAGGATCAAAGTGGGATTCTCGGTGGAGCTGTGAATCTCAGCAATATGGTCATTTTGTACGCTAATCTTACTTCCAGTTGCACACATGTAAATGTAATCTCCCCAAACCTTGAGTCCAACATGATGTCAGTGAGAATGTGAAATCTTTCAGAAGGATGTGGAGCTGGTCGTGGTTCATTTATTCTAAAGGATTTATTAGACACAGCCAGAAATAACAAACCAAAGACTCCTTGCAGTGTTGTCTTAAACACTGATCCCTCCGTGGGACATTAGGAGGGGGCTATATAGTCTTGTATCAACATGGATTTGAGTTCACACAAAGTGAACACAAGGAGTTAGGTTTAGAGAAAGGAGGACTAAGCAAACACAGATAGGACACCATATTGCAGTTAAAATTATTTTATTGTTCTCTTATAAAATTTCAGCTCAAATGAAAAGTGGAATGAGAACACTTGTATTATCCCTATCATATTAGTCATGAGGTTTTCACATGCTAGAAGCAAGACTTGCTCAAAATAAAACAAAAATCTGGATTACATAAGAGTGCCTTGTTTTCTTCTTGGCATCTAGTCATCATCTGTTCTCCTCATGGTCTTGTCAGCATTGTTTTATCTTGACTTCTCTGCCTTCACATCCAGCATCCAGTCAGCTGACTAGTCCACTCTTCTATTCATCATTTAACCATACCACACTGGGAAAAGCTCACCTTTTGATGGGTCCACCTCAGTGTGTGTGTGTGTGTGTGTGTGTGTGTGTGTGTGTGTGTGTGTCCTTGAGGGAAGGGAGGAGCAAACTTTTTAAATCACATGGCTGTAGAGCCAACTGAAATGCATTTACAAGCAACGCACACACAAGCCCTCAAGTAATAAAACACATGATTATATACTGTATGTATGCCTTCCAGTGTGACAATATTTAACAGTAATAATACATTCCAAAAACCTTACTACAACTCAGTTCTAACCTTGAGGCAGAACCGAGTGTATACCAGAGGTCACTTTGGCCAAATATTATTTATTTTATTTTTTTTTTTGGGGGGGGGGGGGTCTAGCAGTGATAGAAAAATCTTGAGCTGGTCTATCATTTTGACAGATGATACTATGAGGAGAGGGATTCCACTGAATCACTTTTAGTCTTCATCTGAAGATGCTAAAAAAAAAACAACAACTGGCAAAATGAATGTAAAATGAAGTTAGGTATGCTTGTAGCAAGACTAAATGAGTTCAGAATCAGAATCAGAATCAGATTTATTGCCATTGTTCATGTAGTACACAAACTAGGAATTTGTCTCGGTGCAATGCTGCAACATTAAACATGATACAATAAAAGAAATAAACTATACATGCAATAAAGTGTAGAATAAGAATGAGTAATACTAGTCAGCAGTTTAAATATATTAGCGAGCAGCAGATAATGTGGAGAACCATATAGTGCAGTCGGTAATGCAAGAAGAAAACAGTGATGATTGACATGAGTCTGGTTGAGTTGCTGTACATAGTGCACGAGAGTCAATAAGTCACTTAGTGTTCAGCAGTCTGATGGCAGAGGGGAAGAAGCTGTTCATGTGACGGGAGGTTTTAGTCTGAATGGACCGAAGTCTTCTACCTGAGGGGAGAGGGGCAAACAGTACGTGACCAGGGTGTGAAGGATCGGCTATGATCCGGCCAGCACGCCTCCGGGTCCTGGAGATGTGCAGATCCTGGAGAGATGGGAGCTTGCAGCCGATCACCTTCTCAGCAGTGCGCACGACGCGCTGCAGCCTTAGCCTGTCCCTGGCAGTTCCGTGCAGACCACAGCTTCCCAGTCATGTTATTTTAAATGTCAGGTTCCTTACCAATGAGATAGACAATCTGACATTGGGTTTATCAATATTTGAATTGTGGCTTCATTCAGGAGTACTGAACACAGCTATCAAGAGCGAGCTAGCCTTCTAGCCAAACAGGCTGCTTGACTAAATCGACTATAGCAATGGACTATGAAAACATAAATGATCACTCGTGGGCAGTAGCAAATTTAAATGAACATATGCGTAAAGTGACGATAACACTGTTATATTCTATAGAGAGCCTACAGTGGATACAAAAAGTCTACACACCCCTGTTCAAATGCCAGGTTTCTGTGATGTAAAAAAATGAGACCAAGATAAATCATTTCAAAATTTTTTCACCATTAATGTGACCTATAACCTGTACAACCCAATTGAAAAACAAACTGAAATCTTTTAAGATGAAAAATAAAAACAATAAAAAATGTACAATAACCCGGTTGCATAAATATGCACACCCTGTTATAACTGGGGATGTAGATGTACTTAGAATTAACCAATTACATTCAAACTTATGTTAATGGGAGTCAGCACACACCTGCCACCATTTAAAGTGCCTCTGATTAACCCCAAATAAAGTTCAGCTGTTCTAGTAGGCTTTTCCTGACATTTTTGAAGTCACATCTTACAGCACAAGCCATGGTCTGCAGAGAGCTTCCAAAGCATCAGAGGGATCTCATTGTTCAAAGGTATCAGTCAGGAGAAGGGTACAAAAGAATTTCCAAGGCATTAAATATACCATGGAACACAGTGAAGACAGTCTTCATCAAGTGGAGAAAATATGGCACAACAGTGACATTACCAAGAACTGGACGTCCCTCCAAAATTGATGAAAAGACGAGAAGAAAACTGGTCAAGGAGTCTGCCAAGAGGCTGACAGCAACACTGAAGGAGCTGCAGGAATTTCTGGCAAGTACTGGCTGTTTAGTACATGTGACAACAATCTCCTTGTCTTCCTCATATGTCTGGGCTATGGGGTAGTGTGGCGAGATGAAAGCCTTATCTTACAAAGAAAAACATCCAAGCCTGGCTACATTTTGCAAAAACACATTTGGAATCTCCCAAACACACATGGGAAAATGTGTTATGGTTCGATGAAACCAAGGTTGAACTTTCTGGCCATAATTCCAAAAGGTATATTTGGCGCAAACACAACACTGCTCATCACCAAAAGAACACCATACCTACAGTGAAGCATGGTGGTGGCGGCATCATGTTTCAGGGCTGTTTTTCTTCAGCGTGAACTGGGGCGTTATTCAAGGTGGATAGAATTATGAACAGTTCCAAATACCAGTCACTGTTGGCACAAAACCTTCAGGCTTCTGTTAGAAAGCTGAAGATGAAGAGGAACTTCATCTTTCAGCATGACAATGACCTAAAACACACATCCAAATCAACAAAAGAATGGCTTCTCCAGAAGAAGATTAAGGTTTAGGAATGGCCCAGCCAGATTCCAGACCTGAATCCAATCAAACATCTGTGGGGTGATCTGAACAGGACAGAGCACAGGAGATGCCCTCGCAATCTGACAGATTTGGAGCATTTTTGCAACGAAGAGTCGGCAAATATTGCCACATCAAGATGTGCCACGCTGATAGACACCTACCCAAAAAGACTGAGTGTTGTAATAAAATCCACAGGTGCTGCAACAAAGTATTAGTTTAAAGGTGTGCATGTTTATGCAACCAGGTTATTGTAAGTTTTTTATTTTTCCCCTTAAAAGATTTCAGTTTGTTTTTCACTTGGGTTGTACAGGTTATAGATCACATTAATGGTGGAAAAAGTTTTGAAATGACTTATCTTGGTCTAATTTTTTTTTACATCACAAAAACCTGGCATTTGAACAGGGGTGTGTAGACATTTTATATCCACTCTAAGTCACGCCCCCTCTTCTTCTTCACATGGGACTTTAAATTGGAAAAAAATCTCCATTGAAATCATCATTTGATCTCAATCAAATTTTGCCACGAGTTACTATATGATGTTTGTCAATTTAAAAGATACTTTTCTATGTATAAATAACAGTGTAGGTTGTTATCTAACTGTTAAGGTATAAGGTTTTGAAAATATGTAAATTAAAAGACTACAAACACGGTCACGTATCTTACGTCATTGTATTCAAAAAGAGCCCAGGGTGAAGTAACAGTCTTCTGGATCAGCTGCAGCTCTCAAAATACAAAACAATATATTTGTGTTGTTTTTCTCCTCTTTGGATCCTTGTTTCATTCGTCAGAAAACAAGAGGTGAGCTGTGAGAATGGACCCGCCATAATTGTGTTTGGTGAAGTGGGATGATGGAGGATGTAGTCCATTAAGAGTTTACACAAAAAAATAAATATTACTCTGTTATTATACGTCAGCCGACAACTTTAATTACGTGGAAAATTATATTTTAAGTTGACAAACATCATATGTGTAACTTGTGGCAAAATTCGATAATTTTTGCCATTTATTTCAATGGAGATTTTTTCCGATTTAAGGTCCCGTATGCGGAAGTAGCGGGGGCATGACTTAGGCTCTCTATATTATGCTCACTGTTTGTGCTAGCATCATTCAAGTATAGAAGTTGGAAACTACTTGTTTTTCTAGTAGTGCTACTAATCTTGATGGAACAACATAAACTGAGCAAATCATAATCTGGTGTCGCTTCTTACTGTCAGTTTATACATTACATTTGTGGAACTGCTGTATAAAAGCAATATTCAAGGTTGTGTGGTATGAATATTGTTAAACAGTGCTATATTCATGACACTCCCTCTCATGTAATATTGCTTAATTAGCATGAATAACTAAGTCGTAATTAATCTCTGGCACACAGATATGTCCGTGTTACTTTTAGGTGAAGTTAGATTTGAATTCACTTAAAATTATTTGCTGTCGACAAGTCCTCCTTAGTCTTGGGCCACAGCTGCTGAAGATAAAAAATACATAACCAGAACTGACAGGAAAAAAAAGAAGTGATGGGTCAACACAGAGAAGAAGAGTCATATTTAGAGCTAGATAAGGGATATCCAGGCAGCAAGGCATACAAGTTTTCTCCCTCATTTGACCTCAAGCGCAACTGGCAGTTGTTTCTCAATGAGGTCATAATGGTGGAAGCCCAGTATTTGTCATGCCTGTATATGTGTGTGTGCGCGAGTGTAGGCCTACCAGAGGGGATTTTTGGAAGTGAGTCAGAGAAAGATTGCAGAGTGGAGATTGCAGAGTCAGGCAAAATCATATCTGACTGTCCCAGAGGAGAAAAAAAAGAATACCCCCCATATGGACACTCAGAGACACTCAGGCCAAACATCACCATGGCAGCAGATGTGTATGAAGTGTGTAGGTGTGTCTGTGTCTGTGCCAGCTCATACAACCAGTATGAATCTCTTGTTTATGATCTTTGGAAGATCTTAGTAAGTACAGAAGTGCATTTAGAGGAAATGCTCATAGCTGATGACAAATCATTCTTACCAATGAAAAACTGTAATGCCTTGTTATCCAGTTCAAACATTAAGGCCCAGTCTCAACATGATTATCCCAAAGTACAAATTATGTGCTTAGAAATACCCTTTCCCAAGCAGCTTCTGCATATTATTAAAAGTTTAATCTCCTTTGTAGGTGTAGCCTGTTGAAACAATAAATTAAACAATGAGTGGATAAAAGGATTGAACCTTTGATTGCTTTAGATGAATCATTGTGTTTAGTGGCACCAATCAAACATAATAAGAATTGTGGTTGAACACAAGTGGTTAATTCATAACTTTTGCCAGGGGATGCAGATGCATTTTTATCTGCTTTTTTGCTTTTCCTTGGAGGTGCCATGTTCGGAAAACCCAGAAGCAGACTCTGACTCAGAATAAATACAATTATCCTTTATTGAAGGAGTGAGTAAATGTGTGCAAGCATGAGAGAGTGGATGTGAGCAGCGGAGCAAGCAGAGCACGGACCAGACTGGCAACCCTAGGAGAGAGAGAGAGAGTAGGGTGTATGAGTTCACTGCAGACTGGTTGAATTAACAAGTTATGTACAGTCTTACTAGTTGGGTGAGGAGCTGGGGCACAGAAGAACTCCCAGGTTGTTCCGTTCGCCCACCGCTGTCCATAAAGTGTCCATGCCATCGCCGAAGGTGTAGGTGAGGTTGTACAGGTGATTATCCGGTGAGTATGCAGTGTGCAGGTGGAGGTCCCAGTCCGTCGCCAGGAGGTGGAGGTCCGCCTAGAGATCTTCACCTGTGCACAGGGGAAAAGGAGAGGAGAAGAGAGGTTTGGATTTTCTCAGATGTAAATTGTATTAATACAATTGTGTGATTTTATTTTGGAAAACCGATTCTCTTGGGGAAGAGGAAGTGTGATCCTCGTGATCCAGCATTAAAACTTCCGTTTTATGGTCACGTTGGGTGATCTGGGTCTTTCTATTCGTTAAGAGCAATATTAGCCCCGCCTTCTGAGCAAAGTGCTGAGGCGCTATGCTGGAAATCGTTCTTTGCACGATCTGCGAGCGGAGGAGAGGAACTGTAGGACGATCTGTCCTCACGTTGACACCCCTTCTTGGTGAGTTTCATTCAGAAAGATGCTATAAATGGATCTAAACACTCTCCCAACGCTAATTTGCAACCTTTATTATCCTAAGTTGATGGGAGCACAAGCTTGAGAGGCCGTGAAGCGGTGACTTCTGCTGTGTTCACCCTGAATCTCATCTTTGGTGAGTCAGATACATGCCAATGTTATGCTAACATTAGCGCTATGCTAATGCTAGTCGCAAGTGGATTTTTTTCTGTTTAAAAGCAATGGAAAAGGCTGTCTTTGTGTCTGTGTGGTTTCCCTAAATGTGATTTCAGTTCCCAACAGTATGCTGAAGTACTTTTAGCTCTTATGCACCATTTCTGTCTAATGTAATGTGTAGTTTGATGCTAAAAGCACATGGTGTTAGCCCTCTAGGTAAAAGCATAGGTTATGCTAAACCCAGTAGCTCAGACAGGGTTTGCTGATTTTAAAAGGGAATATTGGATGTGATGGGACAGTATATTCCCTGGTTATGTGATAAATTAATTGTATTTCATTTCATGATTTACAGAGACAAGGTTAGAGAGGATTAATCATAATTTCATGGTTAAGTGATGTAGAGATAAACAGAGGAATTCATTTAATTGGTTACATGAAAAAAGGGGTATTTCATGTGCCACTAGAGAGATTGTGAGAAAAGAAAAAAAGAACACATGCATGTAAGATGCAAGATGTGAGATGTAAGATATTACTATATTGCTGGATTGTGATAATAGTAATATGAGAGAAGAATTTAACCACTAAGCTATGGTGTTATGTAAGAAGGGATTGGAAGACGAATTACTCTAGCTGTAAACAATAATACCATTATTGTCGTGCAGGCTAGGTTTTTTTTGGTTGCCGATCAAGAACCTTCTGGAACCTGGATTCTCTCCAAATGGAGATGGCGAGCCTGACCCGAGACTGAACCAAGATTGGACTGAGATCTAACCAAGATCTCGAGTGAAGAGCATCTTTCCTCTCTCCAGTGCCCAGGATTGGAAACCTGAGTCTGGAGATACGAGATATCCTGACTGGTCAAACGACTAACCCGAACGGACAAACACTGAGCTCAGTGGGACATCTTTGGGGTTTTATTTCATGCCGGCTGTTGTTATATTTGTACAGTTGTAAATTATCTGTATATTTTGCTCACTTTATCACTGTAAATAACAACCATTATTGCTCATTTCTTGCCTCCAGCTATTTCATTCCACACTCACTTTAATTTCCTATTGTAACCCTTACGAACCTAGCAACCGGTCTACACTTAATTATTTCCCTTACCTAATTAACATAAGGCAAGGATTACAATAAAAGTGGCGAGCCCAGCCAGGAGCCTTTTTTTTCTCTCCCTTACGTTATTTCAAGCCTATACGTACCAAAATGGATATTGTTGAATGTGAATCTGTGAAAATCCCAAATGCAGTGATAATGAGTGAAATCGCTGGAGATGAGCAACTTGATGAAGTGACTGAGTTTTTGAGACAGTATGGATTGATTTCAAGAGTCATAAAAGTAACAGATAGTAAGTCTGAGTTTTTCCAGAGTGCTATTTTTGAGTATCACGCGGGTATTGCTTTTGAAACTCTTGACCCATTGCCATGTACTCATGTATCTGATAGTGGAGCCAGCTATATGATACAATCTCTTGCCAGTGTTTATACGCACCGTGTAGGGAGCAAAATGACCAAGTCATTTCTCACTAAAATTAAAAACCTAGCAAAGATGAGGGGCAGAGATTTTGCAGATGTCCTGAAATACGTGCTGTTACGGATGTCTGAGGCAATCAAAGAATCTGAAAATGATCAATCAGAGCAAGTTAAGTTACCTGATAACTTACCTGAAGCTTGCTTGGATGAACCTCAACCTCAGCCTTCTGCAGCTGAGTCAAATCACACTGCGAGCACACCAGCTCGAAGTATGTCCACCAATTCTGCTCATGATTTAAATCCCCCAGAAGTGCAACGTGTGGTAGTTGAGCACATTGTGAAAAGGGAAGATTTTTCCGTGCAGCAGTTTTCACAAAAGCTCGGAGCTTTTTCTGGCAAAGACCCCCGACCAACTTATGAGCTAGATTATGACACTTGGCGCTCCAGTGTAGAATTAATCTTGACTGATTCTGCTATGTCCAAATTGCAGCAATCCCGAAAGATCATTGAGTCTCTTGTACCCCCAGCAACTGATGTAGTCAAGTACTTGAACCCCAACAGCTCACCATCAGAATACCTTCAGCTGTTAGATTCTGCTTATGGTACAGTTCAAGATGGCGGAGAGCTTTACGCCAGGTTTATTGACACCTTCCAAAACACAGGTGAGAAACCCTTGTCATATCTACAACGTCTTCACGTAGCTTTGACTCACACTGTGAAGCGTGGTGGCGCTTCAAGCCAGGATTTTGACAGGCTGCTTGTCACGCAGTTTTGTCGAGGTTGTTGGGATGATTCCTTTTTAACTGCACTCCAGTTAAAACAAAACCGAACAAGTCCCCCAACCTTTCCTGATTTGCTCCTCTTGCTACGCACTGAAGAAGACCAAATTGCTGCCAAAAATTTAAGGATGAGACAACATTTGAGCAGTTCAAACCAAAAAGTGACATCCCACGTGCAAACTGTGCAGTGTAGTTCAGATGAAAATGAGGATAATGCCACGCTAAACACACTCCAAGAACTCTCAAAACAAGTTGCAGAGATTCAAACACAACTAGTAAAACTAACTGCAGAACCAAGAGCTCAAAACTCACAAAGTACACTCAGTACAATGCCAAAAGAGAAACGAAAGTCGGAGGTTCGAAGACGACCATATACCGTCGTAGTTCCGCCCATAACTGATACTGGGTGAGGGCAATACTGAAAGTGATCACATTACAACTCAACCAATACTGACGATGGACAGTCTTGGTTGCACATGCAACGGGACGTGCATGATAATTAGCGGGGGAGAATGTAACCCAGCTGAGAAAATGACCCTTTTTCTCAGATGTAAATTGTATTAATACAATTGTGTGATTTTATTTTGGAAAACTGATTCTCTTGGGGAAGAGGAAGTGTGATCCTCGTGATCCAACTTTAAAACTTCCATTTTATGGTCACGTTGGGTGATCTGGGTCTTTCTATTCGTGAAGAGCAATATTAGCCCCGCCTTCCGAGCAAAGTGCTGAGGCGCTATGCTGGAAATCGTTCTTTGCACGATCTGCGAGCGGAGGAGAGGAACTGTAGGATGATCTGTCCTCACGTTGACACCTCTTCTTGGTAAGTTTCATTCAGAAAGATGCTATAAATGGATCTAAACACTCTCCCAACGCTAATTTGCAACCTTTATTATCCTAAGTTGATGGGAGCACGAGCTTGAGAGGCCGTGAAGCGGTGACTTCTGCTGTGTTCACCCTGAATCTCATCTTTAATTCAATTCAATTCAACTTTATTTATATAGCGCCATTTCACAACAACAGTCATCTCATAGCACTATCAACTGTAGGGAGGACCCCCACAGTTGCAGAAAGACCCCAGCAATCAGGCGATCCCCTGTGAGCAAGCACTTGGCGACGGTGGAGAGGAAAAACTCCCTTTTAACAGGAAGAAACCTCCAGCACAACCAGGCTCAGGGAGGGGCAGTCATCTGCTGCGACTGGCTGGGGGGTGAGGGGACAGAGAAGAAGAAAAGAACAGACATGTAGAGAGCAAACAGCACGATAGGGACTCAATCTATGGGAGAGAACAAACAAATGTTAATGACCAGCAAAAAAAAAAATATTTCATAGAGAGTGAGGAAAGGAGTGAGGCCCAGTGCATTACTGGAGGTCCCCCGGCTGACTAAACCTATTAGCAGCATAACTAAGGGAGGGTTCAGAAACACATGATCCCTCCCTAATTGTAGGCTATATCAAAAAGGTAGGTTTTAGCCCTATTCTTAAAAACAGAGATTGAGTCTGACTCCCGAATCCAGATTGGCAGCTGATTCCACAGGAGAGGAGCTTGATAACTGAAGGGTCTGCCTCCCATTGTACTTTTGGAGATTCTAGGTATTACAAGTAAACCTGCATTTTGGGAGCGTAGTGCTCTGTTAGGATGATACGGTAGTATCAGATCTTTTAAATAAAAAGGAGCCTGATTGTTTAGAGCTTTGTAAGTAAGAAGAAGGATTTTAAACTTAATTCTAAACTCTATGGGAAGCCAATGAAGGGAGGCCAGAACCGGAGAGATATGATCTCTCTTTCTAGTACCTGTTAAAACTCTTGCTGCAGCATTTTGGATCAGCTGAAGACTTTTTAAAGATGTTTTAGGACAGCCTGATAATAAAGAATTACAATAATCTAATCTCGAGCTAACAAAAGCGTGGATCAGCTTCTCAGCATCACTCTGAGACAAGATGCTCCTAATCTTGGCAATATTACGCAAATGATAGAATGACTTTAGTGAGTCAGATACATGCTAATGTTATGCTAACATTAGCACTATGCTAATGCTAGTCGCGAGTGGATTTTTTTCTGTTTAAAAGCAATGGAAAAGGCTGTCTTTGTGTCTGTATGGTTTCCCTAAATGTGATTTCAGTTCCCAACAGTATGCTGAAGTACTTTTAGCTCTTATGCACCATTTCTGTCGAATGTAATGTGTAGTTTGATGCTAAAAGCACATGGTGTTAGCCCTCTAAATAAAAGCATAGGTTATACTAAACCCAGTAGCTCAGACAGGGTTTGCTGATTTTAAAAGGGAATATTGGATGTGATGGGACAGTATATTCCCTGGTTATGAGATAAATTAATTGAATTTCATTTCATGATTTACAGAGACAAGGTTAGAGAGGATTAATCATAATTTCATGGTTAAGTGATGTAGAGATAAACAGAGGAATTCATTTAATTGGTTACATGAAAAAAGGGGTATTTCATGTGCCACTAGAGAGATTGTGAGAAAAGAAAAAAAGAACACATGCATGTAAGATGCAAGATGTGAGATGTAAGATATTACTATATTGCTGGATTGTGATAATAGTAATATGAGAGAAGAACTTAACCACTAAGCTATGGTGTTATATAAGAAGGGATTGGAAGACGAATTACTCTAGCTGTAAACAATAATACCATTATTGTCGTGCAGGCTAGGTTTTTTTTGGTTGCCGATCAAGAACCTTCTGGAACCTGGATTCTCTCCGAATGGAGATGGTGAGCCTGACCCGAGACTGAACCAAGATTGGACTGAGATCTAACCAAGATCTCGAGTGAAGAGCATCTTTCCTCTCTCCAGTGCCCAGGAATGAAAACCTGAGTCTGGAGATACGAGATATCCTGACTGGTCAAACGACTAACCCGAACGGACAAACACTGAGCTCAGTGGGACATCTTTGGGGTTTTATTTCATGCCGGCCGTTGTTATATTTGTACAGTTGTAAATTATCTGTATATTTTGCTCACTTTATCACTGTAAATAACAACCATTATTGCTCATTTCTTGCCTCCAGCTATTTCATTCCACACTTACTTTAATTCCCTATTGTAACCCTTACGAACCTAGCAACTGGTCTACACTTAATTATTTCCCTTACCTAATTAACATAAGGCAAGGGTTACAGTGTGCTTTAGGGAGCCACAATACATGCAGGCGCCAACTCTCCTCCACCTCTGGCACTCTTCCGGAGTCAAACGGACTCAGCTGAACTGTAATTTCCTGCTATTAAATTCTGATAAGACTGAAGTCATTCTTGTTGGTCCAAAAAACCTTAGAAATACCTTTCCAAATCAAACTTTCAGTTTGGATGCGGTTACTCTTTCTCTTAATAGCTCTGTGAGGAACCTTGGAATTATTTTTGATCAAGATCTGTCCTTCAATTCACATATTAAATTTGTTTCTAAGACTGCCTTCTATCATTTGCGTAATATTGCCAAGATTAGGAGCATCTTGTCTTAGAGTGATGCTGAGAAACTGATCCACGCTTTTGTTAGCTCAAGTTTAGATTATTGTAATTCTTTATTATCAGGTTGTCCTAAAACATCTTTAAAAAGTCTTCAGCTGATCCAAAATGCTGCAGCAAGAGTTTTAACAGGTACTAGAAAGAGAGATCATATCTCTCTGGTTCTGGCCTCCCTTCATTGGCTTCCCATAGAGTTTAGAATTAAGTTTAAAATCCTTCTTCTTACTTACAAAGCTCTAAACAATCAGGCTCCTTTTTTATTTAAAAGATCTGATACTACCGTATTATCCTAACAGAGCACTACGCTCCCAAAATGCAGGATTACTTGTAATACCCAGAATCTCCAAAAGTACAATGGGAGGCAGAGCCTTCAGTTATCAAGCTCCTCTCCTGTGGAACCAGCTGCCAATCTGGATTCGGGAGTCAGACTCAATCTCTGTTTTTAAGAATAGGGTTAAAACCTACCTTTTTGATATAGCCTACAATTAGGGAGGGATCATGTGTTTCTGAACCCTCCCTTAGTTATGCTGCTAATAGGTTTAGTCAGCCGAGGGACCTCCAATAATGCACTGGGCCTCACTCCTTTCTTCACTCTCAATGAAATATATATATATATTTTTTTTTTGCTGGTCATTAACATCTGTTTGTTCTCTCCCATAGATTGAGTCCCCATCTTGCTGTTTGCTCTCTGCATGTCTGTTCTTTTCATCTTCTCTGTCCCCTCACCCCCCAGCCAGTCACAGCAGATGACTGCCCCTCCCTGAGCCTGGTTCTGCTGGAGGTTTCTTCCTGTTAAAAGGGAGTTTTTCCTCTCCACCATCGCCAAGTGCTTGCTCACAGGGGATCGCCTGATTGCTGGGGTCTTTCTGCAACTGTGGGGGTTCCCCCTACAGTTGAAAGTGCTATGAGGTGACTGTTGTTGTGAAATGGTGCTATACAAATAAAGTTGAATTGAATTGAATTGAACTCCATAGGCTCAGAGGAGGAATCGGCTCCACCTGTGTCAGAAGCTGAAGAGGGTGTACGCGCACTGGGCAGGTTGGAGGAGGCCTTGCGCTCCTTCGCGCGCTCGCGGTGTCGGTTGTCAAGACTGATAGCCTGATCAATTACCACAGGTGTCAAACTCACTCCATGGAGGGCCAAGACCCTGCAGGTTTTACCTTCACCCAGTGTCTTCAACAGGTGAGTTCACTGAATTTCTTCCCACTGATTGCTGATCAGTGAAAACACCTGCTGAACACACTGGGTGGAAGTAAAACCTGCAGGGTCTTGGCCCTCCGTAGAGTGAGTTTGACACCTGTGAATTAGACCATCCAAGGAGGAGGGAACGGCATGAACTGCTAGGTCATCACGGAGGTTTTCGTTTAAACCCTGGAGGAAGACGTTGCATAGCGAAATATCATTCCATCCAGAGTCCACCGCGATGACCCGGAACTCCACAGAATAGTCGGCAGCAGACCGGCTCCCCTGACGGAGTGACATTAATCGGCTCATGATGTTCCCTTCACTTTCTGAACAGTTAAAAGCGCGAGTGAATTCGGCCACAAATCTCTCAAATGAATAAGTGGGGTCCTCCGAGCTGTCAAGAATAGATTTGGCCCAGCTGAGGGTCTATCTGGCAGCAGGAAGGTCATAAAGTGAATTTCCGCTGTATCGTCCGGGTACTCCCCCCAACCTGGCCCAAATACAGCCAAACATGGCACAAGAAACCTTTACATTTCCCTACCTCCCCTGTGTACAGGGCAGGTGAGGGAACGGAGGTGGTTCGGCGCATGGAGGAAGAAACTGGGGCTACAGGTGGAGGGGTGGAACCCGGACGAGACAAATGGGCCAAATGTTCGGCGACCGTGCCCAGCTGCTGCGTAATGGTTTGCAACCGCTGCGTAAGCATGGCCACCTGCCTCTCTGTGGCATCTAAATGATCTAAAGCGGAGTGTTCCGCTGATGCCGCTCCTGCTGAGCTTACACTGTGGCTGGCTCGTTCTGTCATGATAGGTAATGATTGACAGCTCACGTGCAGGGAGTGACAACAGAGAAAACACACGACACAGAGAAGCAAATTTGACTTGAATTTTATTGATGCAAAAAGGAACACTTAGCAAAGGATAAACACCACTCGCCAGAGGAGAACCCAGCCTGTAGGGAGAGACGAGAGCAGGTTAGATAAGGAGTGAGACTGAGTAGGAAAAAGTAGGACAGCACTCACATGGGAGGAAAAGTGAGCCCGGCAGAGGAGCCCAGCACTTATGGTGAACCAGGAGGAATTGCTGGAAGGCAGAAGCAGAGCTAAGTGAGGTGTCTGACCGGGTGAAGATGGTTGCCGACATGGTGACGAGGCAGGTGAGTGCACAACAACCCCGGAGACGCACCACAAAGGAGGTAGCAACCTGTGGAGAAGTAGACAAAAGGATTAAAGGGTTTTTCCAAGAGAGAAAAAAACAAAACTTACTTGCTGAAACTGGTAGTATACCCAACGAGCCAGCGCCGAAGTGTTGAAGAGGAGGTCTGTTTAAGCGCTGGCGAGTCAGAGGTAGCAGGTGCATCTCATCACGCAGGTGAGACGATTACCTGTGGAGTAGGGGAAAGTTGAGCAGGACGGGAGGGGGAGAATGCGCTCACCAGAACATGACACTACAACTTTCTTTCATTTTTTTTAAAAATGTTACTTAAAGCCAGAAGGTTGCCATTTTGATTTGTTTTTTACAAAATTAAATGAACATTCTCAAAAAGTTGTGATTCCATACTTTTTGCTAGGAGTTGTACAGGGTGTCTTATAAGTCTGAGCCCATATGGATTTCTAATATTTTTTAAATTTTTTCAATATATAAAATGGATAATTCTTTTTATAAATATAAACTTTGGACACATTATGTAATAAATTTTGGGACTACTTTGTAATTTTACTGTTTTTTATACCAACATACTGTAATTCTTGCAAGTGAACGTCACAACAACATCATTCAACTTCTTGGTGATCTTGAACCATATCTTGCCCTTGATCTGAATATTCACACAAATGTTGCAGTGCTTACTGGATGAAATTGGACGTTTTTTGTCCTTTCCCCATCCTGTAAGTGACATCATCTCAGAGGATATCAGTGGTCCAACATAGAGTATATCCCTGCAGGTGAAATTAAGGTCCATGCAGATATTTTTTTTTAACCCAAATTGGATCTTTCATATCATAATATTGAATCTGTTCAAAGAAATTTCAGTGTGATTTAAAAAAAAATATATATTTTTTTTACATGGCTGGGTGTGAGATGGCTTTAAGCCTGAGAACAGAATGTGTACATTTGTCACTGCACTTCACTCCGTAATTCTGCTACTTCCAACATTTCTACAGTAATTCCCTGCACTACAATTAAGAAAAATACTTGGTTGGAAACTCAGCTAAAGGGACAGACATAGAATATGAAGTCACTATTATGGTCTGTGGTAGAGAAGATCATGGAATCAAAGTTAGAGTTTTATTAGTAATCCAGATCTGTTCCTGTAACGTCCCAGCTTTGATGCACACACCATTATGTGATGCATACAAAGGAGTGTTAGGGCCACATTAGGAAAAAAAAAGTTAAGCATTTTGAGAATAAAGTCAAAATTTTAACAAAAAAGTCAAGAGTATTTTGAGAAAAAAGTTCAAATTTTGAGAAAAAAAAGTTGAGTATTTCGAGAAAAAAGTCAAAATGTGGAGAAACTGTCTTTTATAGTCAGAACTAAAACAATCAGATGTTTACATGAGACATTAAGTTTAATATTTGGACAAGCAGAGGGCTGCTAGCTTGCTCTGCTCAGTGTCACAATTTGACAACTTCAGAAAAGATGGAGAGGCATCTGGATGCACCTCCAATGGCCAACATACTGTATGTGCACACTCTGCACACGACTTCTTAACTCAAAATACTCTCACTTTTTTCCTCGAAATTTTGATCTTTTTTCTTGAAATTTTGATTTTTTTTTCTAAAAAAACAACTTTTTTCTCAAAATGTTAACATTTTTTCCTCAAAATTTGGACTTTGTTTTCAAAATACAAAACTTTTTTTTAAAAAAATGTGGCCCTAATGCTCCTTGTAGACACACACAAACCCCTGCTAGTGACATCCTAAAATCTGGACACCGCTCACTATGATAAGGAAGTGTGGTTGTGTGTCTATGTTACCCGCATGTTTGTCTTTGTGTTTCAGTGACTCCATAAACAAAAGAGCCACACGTCAATCAGCGCCATCATTACATGACATCATTTACAGCCGGGATGTCTCCAACAAGAAAAAAGGAGACTCCTCTCTTTAGTCAGTGCATAAGCTGTCAGCACAATATGCTGATGCAGCCTCTGGTTTACTTTGAACACATTTTAGAATAAGCTTGTTCTGTGGTTTTGACGGCAGGTCAAGTAGTCTGAGTGAACATCAAATGCTGAGAAGGAAATACCCAGCCAGGTGATCATAAGGGGGAGATGAGTCACTGTCTGACTTTGCTCAGAAAAAAAGAAGCTCGAGGGGGAGGTGAAGACATTAATTTCCAATAATGTACACGCGCCGCCCTAAAAAGGCCAAAAACATTGACTGAACATGAATTGATCCTCATCTAACATACACTGTTAGATGGATGGAGTTGTTGCGCTTGCTGAGAAACAGCACTAGTGGAAGAAAAGGGAACCGTAAAGATCAACATGTCTTCACATGCTAAAGACTGTAGCTGGCAGGTTGGGGGAGAGCATGGCTTTAGCAGCTGTGTAAGATCACCCAAACACCAAAAACCACATCAGTGAACACACAGATATGGCACACTCCGCCGTGCACACATCTGTATCTGGATGTGTCCTTAACTCCTATAGCAGTGGGAAAGTTAAACATAAAATAAAAATCAGCTGCAGTAGCACTGACAAAGGGGCACAGCATGTCTATTAACTTTTCAGGATGATTCGGAGCACAGCTGTGAAGAGAAAACAAATTTGGATTCTTTGAGTTATGTTTTTGTTTTGTAAATTCTTACTGAAAGTGGCTTTTTAATAACTTAATGCCTTTGATTGATCTAGATTTCAAGTCTTGTGAAATTGTTGACTGTAGATTTTTTTTTTCTCATTTTAAGAAATGTAGCATTGTGAAGTGTGTAAATGAAGAGGCAGCTTCATGTCAGACGATTTATTACACACTCACATCTCACAAGCACAGAACAGACTGACTGGTTACAGCAAGCACTCCTCTCTATATCCCAAGTCACCTTCACAAGCTTCAAGGCACTTCCTCATACACAGCATGATATTTACACTACACTTCATTCAACCCCCTCTCACCCTCTTGGGCATTGTTCTCCCATGTGTATTCATTGTCTCTGTCTGAGGTGGGAAATAACCTGACTTCCATACCGCCCCCCCAGCATCTTAGATAGAACAATAGCACATCAGTCCACATGCTGTTTCGGCTTCAGTCTCCTCCCATATCTGCTGTAACTGGGGTTTACTGCCTCCGTGGCGCTGCTGTGCCGGTGGGGGGCTGCTGGGAGTGTGTCCAACTGCGGGTGAGCCGTGGTGAGGTGGGGGGGGGGGGGGTTCGCTCTGTCCGTGTGGCTGCTCTGATGAATCGTTCCCCTGGGGAGTTCTCCGTGGGGGTCTTCCACGCCGAGGGGCCCTCGCCAACAGCACTTGCTCGTCCGCCACTACAAAGGCGGGTTTGAGTCTGTCTATGCCAGTTTTCTCCCGTCTACCCCCCAAGTCTAGCACAAAATGCTTATCCCCTCTTTCCAACACTCTGAACGGTCCATCATAGGGTGGGCACAATGGAGGGCGGTGGGCGTCGTGTCTGACGAACATGAACTCCGTGTTCTTCAAAGTTTTAGGCACGAAAACACGCGGAAAACAGTGGTGGGCCGGGCCCGGCAGCGTGCCTGTGTTTGCGCTACGCTGCAAAAGCTGAGACGGGCAGCTGTCCGGCACGGGATTATCTTGCAGAAATTCCCCGGGCAGCTGTAGGGGCTGCGCAAAAACCAGCTCTGCCGGGGAAGCTTCCAGATCCTCTTTTGGTGTGGAGCGCAACCCCAATAAAACCCACGGCAACCTTCCATCCATCCATCCATCTTCTACCGCTTTTCCGGAGGTCCGGGTCGCGGAGGCAGCAGTTCAAGCAGAGAAGCCCAGACTTCCCTCTCCCCAGCCACCTGCTCCAGCTCTTCAGAGGGGATACCAAGGCGTTCCCAGACCAGCTGGGAGACATAGTCTCTCCACCGAGTCCTGGGTCTGCCCCGGGGTCTCCTCCCAGTGGGACGTGCCTGAAACACCTCAAGTGGAAGGCGTCCAGGAGGCATCCTAATCAGATGCCCATACCACCTCAACTGACTCCTTTCAATGTGGAGGAGCAGCGGTTCTACTCTGAGCCTCTCCCGGATGACTGAGCTCCTCACCCTATCTCTGAGGGTGAGTCCAGCAATCCTACGGAGAAAGCTCATTTCAGCCGCTTGTATCCGCGATCTCGTTCTTTCGGTCATTACCCAAAGCTCGTGGCCATAGGTGAGAGTAGGAACGTAGATTGACTGGTAAATCGACAGCTTTGCCTTAGAACTAAGCTCCCTCTTCACCACAACAGACCGGTACAACGTCCGCATCACTGCAGATGCTGCTCCAATCCGTCTGTCGATCTCTCGCTCCATTTTCCCCTCACTCGTGAACAAAACCCCAAGATACTTAAACTCCTCCACTTGGGGCAGGAGCCTGTCCCCAACCCGGAGAGGACAATCCACCTTTTTCCGGCTGAGGACCATGGACTCGGACTTGGAGGTGCTGATTCTCATCCCAGCCGCTTCACACTCAGCGGCAAACCGTCCCAGCAAGAGCTGTAGGTCATTGCTGGATGAAGCCAACAGGACAACATCATCTGCAAACAACAGAGATGAGATCCTGTGGTCACCAAGCATGACACCCTCCATTCCCTGGCTGCGCCTAGAAATCCTGTCCATAAAAATTATGAACAGGATCGGTGACAAAGGGCAGCCCTGGCGGAGTCCAACTCTCACTGGGAATGACTCCGACCGAGTGTTGGCAATACGAACCAAACTCTCACAATGGTCGTACAGAGACCGAATAGCTCGTAACAACAAGCCCGATACCCCATACTCCCGAAGCACCCCCCACAAAAATCCACGAGGGACGCGGTCAAATGCCTTCTCCAAGTCCACAAAACACATGTAAACTGGTTGGACAAACTCCCACGAACCCTCAAGAATTCTCGAGAGGGTAAAGAGCTGGTCCGATGTGCCACGGCCAGGACGAAAACCACATTGCTCCTCCTGAATCCGAGGTTCGACCAACGGCCGGACTCTCCTCTCCAGTACCTTGGCATAGACCTTCCCAGGGAGGCTGAGGAGTGTGATCCCTCTAAAGTTGGAGCACACCCTCCGGTCCCCTTTTTTGAAGAGAGGAACCACCACCCCGGTTTGCCATGCCAAAGGCACTGCCCCCGACCTCCACGCAATGTTGCAGAGGCGTGTCAACCATGACAACCCAACAACATCCAGGGCCTTGAGGTACTCAGGGCGAATCTCGTCCACCCCCGGGGCCCGGCCACCAAGGAGATTTTTAACCACCTTGGCGACCTCAGCCCCTGTGATAGGCGAGTCATCCCCCTCGTCCCCAAACCCTGCTTCCTCTGTGGAAGGCGTATCAGTGGGATTGAGGAGATCCTCAAAGTATTCCTTCCACCGCCCGACGATATCCCCAGTTGAAGTCAACAGTGTCCCATCCGCACCATACACAGTGTGGACGGGGAGCTGCTTTCCCCTCCTGAGCCGCTGAACAGTTTGCCAGAATCTCTTTGAAGCCGACCGAAAGTCTTGTTCCATGGCCTCACCGAACTCCTCCCATACCCGGGTTTTTGCTTCAGCAACCACCCGAGCTGCACTCTGCTTGGCCTGCCGGTACACCTCAGCTGCTTCGGGAGTCCCACAAGCCAACCAAGCTTGATAGGACTCCTTCTTCAGCTTAATGGCCCCCCTCACCACTGGTGTCCACCACTTGGTTCGGGGGTTGCCACCACGAGATGCACCGACCACCTTGCGGCCGCAGCTCTGGGCCGCCGCTTCAACAACAGAGGTGGAGAACATGGCCCATTCAGACTCCATGTCTCCAGACTCCCTCGGGATGTGGTTGAAGTTCTTCCGGAGGTAGGAGTTGAAGACCTCCCGGACAGGGGCCTCAGCCAGACGCTCCCAGCACACCCTCACTATATGTTTGGGTCTACCAGGTCTGAATGGCTTCCTCCCCTGCCATCGGATCCAACTCACCACCAGGTGGTGATCAGTTGACAGCTCTGCACCTCTCTTTACTCGGGTGTCCAAGACATACGGTCGCAGGTCTGATGATACGATAACAAAATCGATCATTGACCTGCGACCTAGGGTGTCCTGGTGCCAGGTGCACATATGGACACCCTTATGCTTGAACATGGTGTTCGTTATGGACAGACTGTGGTTAGCACAGAAGTCCAATAACTGAACACCACTCGGGTTCAGATCGGGCAGGCCGTTCCTCCCAATCACCCCCCTCCAGGTTTCACTGTCGTTGCCCACGTGCGCATTGAAGTCCCCCAGTAGGACAATGGAGTCTCCAGGAGGAGCACCCTCCAGCACCCCAGTCACAGACTCCAAAAAGGGTGGGTACTCTGAAACATCATTTGGTGCATAGGCACAAATGATGGTCAGGACCCGTTTCCCAACCCGAAGGCGCAGGGAAGCAACCCTTTCGTCCACCGGGGAAAACTCCAATATAGAGGCAGCAAGGTGGGGCGATACAAGAATACCCACCCCTGCTCGTCGCCTCTCGCCCGGGGCAACTCCAGAAAAGGCCAAGCTCCAGCCCCTCTCCAGGAGACTGGTTCCGGAACTGGAGCTGTGTGTTGAGGTGAGGCCGACTATATCTAGCCGGTATCGCTCAACCTCGTGCACCAGCTCAGGCTCCTTCCCCACCAGAGAGGTGACATTCCACGTACCAAAAGCCAGTTTAGAAAGCTTGGGATCAGTCCGCCAAGGTCTCTGCCTTTGACCGCCACCTAATCCACATAGCACCGGACCCCCATGATCCCTCCTGCAGGTGGTGAACCCACTGGAGGGCGGACCCATGTGACTCCTTCGGGCTGAGCCCGGCCGGGTCCCATGGGTGGAAACCCGGCCACCAGACGCTAGTCTTCGAGCCCCTCCCCCAGGCCTGGCTCCAGGGTGGGGCCCCGGTAACCCCATACCGGGCGGGGTACACTGAATCCTTGATATACAATTTATCATGAGAGTCTGTTGGATCGTTCTTAGTCTGGCCCTTCACCCAGGACCAGTTTGTCTTGGGAGACCCTATCAGAGGCAAATTGCCCCGGACAACATAGCTCCTGGGATCACTGGGGCACGCAAACCCCCCCACCACGATAAGGTGACGATCCATGAGGGAGCAAGCCCACGGCAACCTGTCCACCCAATTTGCATCCGTCAGTGAAGCCCTGAGTGCTGCTTTCAGTCATCTATGAAAACGCTCACATAACCCATTGGCCTGGGGGTTGTATGCTGTTGTGCGATGAATTGTAACACCCAGGCTGCGGGCTATCGCGGACCAGAGTTCGGAAACAAATTGAGGGCCCCTGTTGGACGTAATGTCCGACGGGACTCCAAAACGTGCCACCCATGCTGTTAAAAAAGCGCGTGCTACGTCTGCGGACGTGGTTGCCGCCAGTGGGACTGCTTCTGGCCAGCACGTGGTGCGGTCCATCACTGTCAGGAGGTGCGTGCACCCCTGTGATGGCAGGAGGGGGCCCACGAGGTCCACGTGAACATGGTCGAACCTCTTATAGGGATGAGAATCCTCCTCGGATCCGAGGAATTCCTCGGATTTGATCATGTCTAGGGTCATTCTCGTGAATCGTCTAAATTCGAGGAGAAAATTTTAGGGGGGGGGGGGGGTCTGGCAACGAGTCGTATTTTCGATCGGCTGTGAAAATCCACCGCGCAGAACGCGCTACCCAGCGAGATCAGTAATGTAATGTAACAAGGCCACTGATAGGCTGATACTTTTTGAAGCAACCAATCGGCGATGTTGTTAGATTTCCTGTCATATCCGGATAACACGCGGAGCGAAATACAAGTGGTGGACGGTTCAATCAGTTCAATCAACTGAGTTTTCCCGATTTCGCCAAAATGGTGAACCTAAAACTCACGAAAGACAGCAAAGCAAGAATTTTAGAAATCGACAAAGGGATAAAGAACAAGTTTTGTTGGGAATGGCTTGAAAAAACTGTGTCAATGACTGTAAAGATCGGTAAAAATACCGAAGTTGTGGTTGAAAAAATGGCCGACTTCATAGCGAAATGCGAAGTACCAGGGAAAGCCCAGTGTGTTTATTGCAACAATTTCTTGAGTTATGGATCTCGTGGTTGTGTTGCCTTAGTTGAGCACTGTTCAAAACAGAAACATCTCAAAATTGTGGCTACAAGGAGATCGAACTACTCACTCGGTGCTGCGTTCAAAACGATCGATGGACACGGTCAAACTCAGATGCCAGTCAATCAAAGTTCATCACAGTCGCCCCCGATTACAGCAATTAGTGATCGGAAGACGCATTCCGAGGTAAGATTTTTTTTTTTCTTGTTTAAGTAATGTACTTGAGAATTTTCACGTAATGAATTTCTTATGAAATAGCATGTGTAAGTTGTGATGGCATGCCATCACAACTTACTGCATCACATTACACAATGCTGTTCTTCAACCCTTTGCAGCATCTTCATGGGGTTGGTCTCATTTAAAAGAAAATACTCTGAATTTTTTTGGCAAAACAGTCATAATCTCTCTAAGTGCTCCTGCCACTGAGTAACAGGAAAGTTCGCCTGGGTGTTTTTTAGATACAGATGCTTGCAAATAACATACAGCTGTCAGATACTGGCTGGAAAACACAACAGAAATGTAGAACCAAGTGTTTTCAAGCTCAGGTCAAAATTTTGTAAAAATACCACAAAAAATGAATATATATTACACAGCTTTTTTCTGAGATTGTAACAAGGCTGTGTCTGTACTGGAAGACCGGAAATACAGCTTTTTTTTTTTTCAGTGCGCACTGAGATGCAGAGACGTGACCGCCCGCTGAATTCACAAGAGTTCAAGGGGTTAAAATATACTAATATGTGTGGCGTAACCCCCACAACAGATTGGGACATGCAGAGCACGCATCTGGAGTGATTAACAGAACAATAGGCAGCCTTCCTGTGTCTAGCTCCTTCCGCTGATATCATGCTGTTTTGTATGAGTCAAATGCAAACATTCATGCCTTCTGCTCTTACTGTGATGCAAATGTCCCATGCCTTTCATGCATTGTCTGTAACTGGGTATAAATACCGCACATGTTCTGTAATTCATTCTCTCACTCTTCAACCACTGCTGCTGACACACACATCCTGTGTCTCTTTGCTGAGAGCCTGAGGACCCCGCTCCAGTCTGCTCACACAAAGGCTGGAGCGGAGTTCCTATGATGGCGGTATGATTCAATAAACCTACTTAAAAACTCTCAGTTCGCTGCTTTATTTTAACATCCGCCTCAATATGCAACTTTTTTATATTCCTAGTAACACTAACAAATACACACATTAATAAATCAAAATGTTTGCAGAATGTCAGTATATTTTAATAAATGGGTGATGGACTTGGTGATGGAATTTTGTTAATATTTATAATTTATTTTACTTGGTTAAATTGTTTTGTCTGTTCTAGAACTATGTAAATGTAATTCTGTGTCAGTTCTAAACATATTAGATAGTAGTAAAATATAATTTAGTATTATTACATCAACATACTATTCAGATATCATAAATTTAATACATATGTATTGTGTTTCACTTTATTTTGTGGTTGAAAAAATGGCCGACTTCATAGCGAAATGCAAAGTACCAGGGAAAGTGACACTGAATCAAAACAGTATTGAACATGATTACACATGTGATGCAGCAGCAGATTAAAAAGATAAACTATAAATGCATTTGTACTTACTTCTAACTTTAAATATAAGACCACATTTGAGCATTCTAAAACACCAGATTTTGTTAGCTTTGGATCTGGCTTGGGGGCCTGCATCCCCCAAGACCCCCGGCTAAGTTTCCTCTTTTTTTCCAAAACCCATTCTCATCCCTGCTCTTAGCTGGTACCCGAAACGGCTCCAAGGGAGCTTTCATGTGTCTGTGTACCTTGGCTCATTGGCACGCCACGCAGGCTGCAGCCCACTCTTTTACTTGTTTGCGTAGGCTCGGCCACACAAACTTCTCTCCCATCATTTGCCATTTCATCAATGGTTATAAAAGTTCACCATCCCCAAAAATTCCTGCAGCGCCCTGATCGTCTGAGGCCAGGGAAAATCCGCCACGGTGCGCACTTTGTCAGGCAGCGGGATCGCTCCTTCCGGAGAGACGCGGTGCCCGAAAAAATCAATCTCCATCACGCCGAACTGGCATTTCGCCGGGTTGATTATCAACCCGTGCTCCTCCAACCTCCGGAAAACCGTCCTGAGGTGGGTTTTGTGTTTGTCTTCGGACGCACTGGCTACCAGGATATCGTTCAGGTAGACGAACACGAACGGGAGATCGCGCAGCACTGCATCCATCATGCGCTGGAACGTCTGTGCCGCGCCTTTTAACCCGAATGGCATGCGCAGGAACTCGAATAAACCGAACAGAGTTATTACCGCTGTTTTGGGTACGTCCTCAGTGCGCACTGGGACTTGATGGTAACCGCGGACCAGGTCTATTTTGGAAAAAATGCGAGCTCCGGCGAGGTGGACGGCAAAATCCTGTATGTGGGGAATCGGGTAGCGGTCATGTGCTGTGGTGTTGTTCAACCTGAGGAAATCACCGCACGGTCGCCACGATCCCTCAGCCTTAGGGAGCATGTGTAGCGGGGATGCCCATGGACTGTTCGAACGCCTGATGATGCCCATCCTTTCCAGGTTGGCGAACTCCTCGCGCGCTATGGCCAGTTTAGCTGCGTCCAAGCGCCGAGGTCTTGCAAAAACAGGCGGCCCGGTGGTGGTGATAAAGTGCTCCACCCCGTGTTTAGCGATGGCCGCCGAAAACGTCGGGACCTTGAGTGCTGGGAACTGAGTGAGCAGTGCGTGGAACTTACCGCCTGGAGCTGTGACGTTGGCTTGTGCTGTTGGCCGGGTCACTCGAGCTATACAGGGGAGAGAGTCAAAGGACAGTACATTAACTAGGCGCCTGTTAGCAACATCAACCAGTAAACCATGTGCACACAGAAAATCAGCCCCCAGGATATGGTAATTCAGTGCTGCTACGACAAAAGTCCACTTGTATGTACGGCCGTGTAGAGATAAGATCAGTGTCCTCTCCCCAAAGGTCTTAATTTCCGAGCCGTTTGCTGCCAACATCACGGGGCCGTTAGGTCCTGCCAGCCGGTCGGCGTAGGTCAGGAGGATGAAGCTCTTCTGGGCTCCAGTGTCCATGAGGAAACGCCTCCCCGAACGCACGTCTGTCAAGTAGAGCAGCTTGTTCTCCTCACCGAGGGTCGCAGCTGCTACCGACCGCCGGCCTCGGCGTTTTCCCAAGCGCTTGAATTGGCACGGTGGCACACATCTGCGTGCGTTCTCTCCGAAGCGGCGGTGGTAGAAACAGAGCGTGTCTCTCTGGCGCTCCTTGGCCCCCGCTGCTGCTACCATGGATGGCTCCTCGCCTCCTCTAGTCGTCTCGCTGGGCTCCGCCGCTGCCGCATTGACTGTGATCTCCCTGGTGGTGAGGATGATCCGGTCCGCCTCCTGGGCTAGCGCACTGTAGTCACGTGCGGCCAGCAGCGGCGAATTGGCCAGAACCGCTCTCGTCACTGTTGGAAGGTTCTGGAGGAAAAGGTGGGCAAACAGAAAGTGCCCATCATCCGTGCACATTAACGCCAGCATCTTCTCCATCAGGTCTACGGCCGACCCATCTCCTAACTCGGTCCGCGCCAGGAGCTTCTCCGCTCTCTCACATTCCGAGAGCGTGTAGCGCCGGGTGAGCGCAGCCTTGAGCACCTCATATTTGTTGCTGGCTGGTGGCTGATCGAGCAGGCTCGCTACCTGCTGGGCTTTGCGGGAGTCCAGTGCTGCTACCACATGGTAGAACTTGGTGTCGTCTGCCGTTACTCCCCGGAGGGCGAACTGGGTCTCGGTGTGGTGGAACCAAGAGTGCGGGTTGTGCTGCCAGAAATCCGGTAGCTTGACTGAAACTGCACATGCGTTGCTGGGGGCTCCAGTCCTGGCTGTCTGTGGAATGGCTGCTGCGTCTCTGGGGCTTCCCGACTGGGCCGGCTCCGGGGTTCTCGCCTCGTGTTCCATAATACGTCTTGGGTCACCAGTGTGGAGTGTGTAAATGAAGAGGCAGCTTCATGTCAGATGATTTATTACACACTCACATCTCACAAGCACAGAGCAGACTGACTGGTTACAGCAAGCACTCCTCTCTATAGGGCTCGTTCCAGCATGCTTACACAGTGCTGGAGTGAGTTCTGTGATGGCGGATGAATAAACACCCTTTTAAACTTCAGTTTGCCGTGCCTTATTACCTTCCGTATATATATATATATATATATACTGTATATATATATAGTAATATGTACATATGTATATTAGCTGCTCTTGCTTTCTTTTCTTGCCTTCTGATTGTTGCTCTGAGTGTTGCTATCCCTGTGCTGTTGCAATCCTGGAATTTCCCCGTTGTGGGACTAATAAAGGCTAATCTTATCTTATCTTATCTTATTAAGCACCCCATAATTCCCAACTAGCTCCATATCCGTGGAAAGACAACTGGTTCTTATGAGCACTCTGGTTAAGCACTGGTTAAGCACTAGCACCAGCACCAGAACCAAACTAGCACTGGAACCGGTTTGGTGGAAAGGAGCCCATAAAGGCTTATCTTATATCCCAAGTCACCTTCACAAGCTTAAAGGCACTTCCTCATACACAGCATGATATTTATACTACACTTCATTCAACCCCCTCTCACCCTCTTGGGCATTGTTCTCCCATGTGTATTCATTGTCTCTGTCTGAGGTGCGAAATAACCTGACTTCCATAGCATCAGTTTTGTTTTGTTTTTTAATTTTGTTGGGTTTTTTTCAGTTATGACCCATTTTCTTCATGCTTCTTGTCATGCACAGTTATGGTGTATTTTAGCAGAAAGATGATTATAATTTCTTGTTATTTTTGCTTCTAACATGAGCTATTCTACCAACTACCAGTCAGTGAAGCACTTCTGTTACATATTTCACTCTGTCACATTTTGAGAGCTAGCTCTAATAGAAGATGAACAATTGCAGCATACATATGTATAAGAATACTGTCTCACATTCTCGGGACAGCCCGTTATCTTTCTTAATCATGTGTAAATTGAGGAACACATCTCAGGATATTGCAAGAGTGGACCTGCGTAATTACTGATGCACCACTGATGACCATAGACATGCTGGACACACCCCACCCTTCCTAAAGACTTGCTCAACTCATGTGGTATGCGTCTGTTTTACATTATTTTCTGCCTGAACTAAGAAAGAATGTGCGTTTTTTAAAATAATATTTCTGCCTTTTCTTGTAATTCATTTTGCCCAAAGGAAAGACTACTAAAATGGCACAGATCAGCAATAAAACCAAATCTGGTTTTTATCTGTAATATTAAAATATTAGTTTGTGGGTTTAACTTGAAAGGGCTACAATGATGCTGCTTTTCCTAAACAGACTCTTGACCTTTGATCCCTGTCTGGAGCTGCAGAGGTCAGCACATCGCGGCCTGGCTTATTTGCTCAGTTCTCTAAACATCCGTCACAAATTATGGTGTGTGTCTGTATGTGTATGGGTGTAACGTTGATGTTAACACTGCCTTATCATAAATTACCCTCAGAGATAAACAATGGAAGCTTTGAGAGGCTTTAAAATGGGGCATCAGGAAAAGCACATTGTCTGATCCAAAAAGGAGAATAGATTCAACATGTGGGGCTCTGTTTCAAGTTTGAGGTGCTACATTCAATAATGCCATCAAAAGTGTAGGTATGATGCTTGCATCATCTTAATGTGGTATCTGATTATGGAAGGAAAACATTCAATTATACAGTATCTCACAAAAGTGAGTACACCCCTCACATTTTTGTAAATATTTTATTATATCTTTTCATGGGACAACACTGAATATATGACACTTTGATACAATGTAAAGTAGTCAGTGTACAGCTTGTATAACAGTGTAAATTTAGAACTACAATTAGAATTGTTCTAGAGCAATATACAAGAATGGATGATGTCATTGTGAGTGGTCCTAACACCGGACACCACTCTTATGCACGCATGACAGCTGGAGTTGATAACCAGGATGGGGAGGATGAGACACTGGGAGAATCACACACTCTTGAGCAGCAGGTGTTAAATTTTTTCAACTCTAAAAACATTGTTGTGGACAATAAGACTATTTCGGCTTGCCACACGTTACCTAGAAAAGACAGTAAAGGAAAACCAGCCATTATCATCCGATTTGTCAACAGAAAAGCAAAAACTGATCTTCTGCGACAAGCAAGAAAACTCAGAGGAACAGCTGTCTATGTAAACAAACATTTAACAAAAAAGAACTCTGAAATAGCTAGACAAGCCAGGGCTCTCAGAAAACAGGGATAATTACGATCAACATGGACAAAGAACTGTAAGGTGTGGATAAAACTGCTTGGCCCTCCAGAAGAAGCTAAAGTAATAATGATTAGACATATGGAAGAATTAGACAAATTTAAACCTTAGCTCTTATGCACAAATAACAGTGCAGTTAGATTATGAGAGGAAATTTTTGTGGGTTTTTTCTTGTTTTGTTTTTTTCTCTTTTTTTCTTTTTGGCATACATTGTTGACACAACTTATGATCAGCACTTTAACCAATCATCCTTCCTCATTTAATAATGGAAGTGTATTAGATCAAATTGAAGCTGAAACCTTTGTCAATACTGAACAGCAACCACAAGATATTTTAGGTGATATTGACCCAGATAACAACTACTTTAATCATATTAACAACAAGTGTGCTTATTATTATGAACAACAATTAAATGGAATTATGAACTTGGATCAGACATTGACAATAATACATATTAATAGTAGGAGTCTCTATGCCAACTTTGATAGTATTGAGTTTTTAAGTCAATTTAAGACCCCATTTAGGATTACAGCAATAACTGAAACATGGATTAATGAAGAAAAAGATGTAAATTTTGAATTACATAGATATGAGATGTATACACAAAATAGAAAATATGAAATGTAAAAGTGGTGGGGGTAGCACTGTATGTTCATAGAAATTTAAAAAGTAAAAACGTGGACAGCATGACATCAACAGTGAATGAAATTATGGAATATTTAACAATTGAAATTCATCTTCATTCATCTTCTTCCGCTTAATCCTTTTTGGGTCGCGGGGGGGCTGGAGCCTATCCCAGCATCTTTAGGCGAGAGGCAGGGTACACCCTGGACAGATCGCCAGTCCATCGCAGGGCCAACACAATTGAAATTACGATGGAAAATAGAAAAAGCATAATAGTAAGTTGCATATATAGAACACCAGGATCTGATATGGAAAAATGTAGAAATGGTATGGAAAAGATGGATACAAAAATAAGACAAAAATATATCTTTATTTGTGGTGACTTTAATATAGATTTAATGAAAATAAAACAACATAAACCAACTGAAGATTTCTTAGATACAATGTATAGCTTAACCTTATTTTCAAAGATTACACAACCTACGAGAATAACGACACGCTGTGCTACCTTGATAGACAATATTTTTACCAATGTTATTGAATACAATATTTTGAGTGGTATACTAATAAAGGACATTAGTGACCACTTGCCGGTATTTGTTTCATTAGATGTTAATTATTGGGTTAATGAGAGTAAGAATAGTAATGAACCATGTAAAAAGATTATTTATAAAAGAATACGAACAGAAGATACAATCAATGCTTTAAAAGATGACTTTGTGGCCGACACACATTGTGGGCTCACGCTGCCACAGAGACAGAACTGAATGTGTATTGTGGAGTGTCACGTCTGCAAGGACTGAGGACTCAAATCTACAGGAGGTAACAAGGAAGTGTGAGATTTGTCTCTTTGTCCCACAGAAGACGCCCCGGAGGGTATTCCGGTTCATCAAGAAATGAGAGACAATGGTGAAGCTTCAAAGGGATGCTTTGTAACTGTATGTTGACTGAAGACACCATGTGACTTGAATTCTGATGCTGGAAATGTATAAAAGGGGGTTGAAGTATGATTCTTTCTCTTTCCTGCTTTGAGAATGCTAGGAGCTTGTGTTCTGTCAAATAAAGCTGGTTTATGACTAAAACTCAGCCTCGTTATTTGAGCATGCTCCTACACTGGTGACCTACGACGGAGAATGAGCAATGAGAATTCTTCCGAACCGGGCTCGGTGGAAGCCAGCCTGATGGCCGCCTCCACGCTCCGGCTGCCCGATTTCTGGCAGCACAGCCCGCGCTCATGGTTTAGCGCAATCGAGGCGCAGTTCAACCTCCGGAGAATCTCCAACGACGACACAAGATTCTACCACGTGGTAGCGAAACTGGACAGTGACACGGTCCAGAGAGTGGAGGATTTGGTTAATCATCCACCAGACAGCGACAAGTACAGCGCATTGAAAGACGCGCTGATCAGCCATTTCACCCCCTCAGTCCAACAAAGAGCAGAGGGGCTCCTGGCGCTGACGGAGGCAGAAAACGATAGACCTGCGGACCTGATGGTGAAGATGCTGCAGCTCAAAGCCTCCGAGGATGGCGAATTCATTTTCGCCCACCTATTCCTTCGAACCCTGCCACCAGCAGTGAGAGTGGCCCTGGCAGAGTCACCCCGATTGGCCAAGCGAGACTACCATGGGTTGAGCAAGGAGGCGCAGAAGTTGGTCGACGCCCACAAGCAGAACGCGGTTTCGGCCGCGGCGGCTAGTTCGGGAACGGCGTCCGGAGACAGCTTGGGTCCAGCGGCACCAGACGCACCAACAACGGCGGCGACCGGAGCCAGACGACGCGGAGCGGAGAACGGCTCGTGCTTCTACCACCGCCGTTTTGCAGAGAGAGCGCACAGGTGCGTCCCACCGTGCAATTTTAAACGCCAGGACCGAGGGCCGGTAGCAGCCGCGACTCTCGGCAATGAGAACAGGCTGCTTTACCTGACGGATGCACGCTCGGGGAAACAGTTCCTCGTGGACACGGGCTCGCAGCTGAGCTTCGTCACGCCCACCTACGCGGAACGGCTGTCGCCTTCTAAAGCCCCCTGGGTGTCAGTGTCAGCAGCGAACGGCTCCACAATTAAAACGTTTGGTGAGAGGACCATGCTTCTGTCCTTACAAGGCCGTTCATTTGAGTGGACATTTATTGTAGCAGCAGTCAGTTTCAACATGTTAGGGGCTGATTTTTTGTGCTCACATGGTTTATTGGTTGATCTTGCTAATAGACGTCTGATTAATGCACTGTCTTTTCATTCTATTCCCTGCACAGCTCGGGTGGCCCCGCCAACTGCACATGCCAGCGTCTCAGCCGCGGGTGGTAAGTTTCACACTCTGCTTGCTCAGTTTCCAGCACTCACAGTCCCCACTTTTTCAGCAACGGTGGCCAAACATGGGGTAGAACATTTCATAACAACCACAGGCCCTCCCGTTTTTGCAAAGGCTCGGCGTTTGGACCCAGCTAAACTGGCCATCGCGCGCGAGGAGTTCACTAATCTGGAAAAACTAGGCATCGTTAGACGCTCCAAGAGCGCTTGGGCTTCGCCGTTACACATGGTCCCAAAGGCTGACGGCTCGTGGCGGCCTTGCGGCGATTTCCGCAGGTTGAACAACGTTTCAGCTCATGACCGCTACCCGATTCCGCACATTCAGGATTTTTCTGTTCATTTGGCGGGGGCGCGCATTTTTTCTAAAATAGACTTGGTGCGCGGCTATCACCAGGTTCCAGTGCGCGCGCACGATGTACCCAAAACAGCGGTCATAACTCCTTTCGGCCTTTTTGAGTTCTTGCGCATGCCTTTTGGCCTCAAGGGGGCCGCGCAGACTTTCCAACGCATGATGGATGCAGTTTTACGCGACCTGCCTTTCGTGTTCGTTTATTTGGACGATATTTTGGTAGCCAGCACGTCCGAAGGCGAACATGAAAAACACCTCACAGCAGTTTTCCAGAGGTTGGCAGAGCACGGGTTAATAGTGAACCCAGCGAAATGCCAGTTTCGGGTGGCGCAGATTGATTTTTTGGGACATCGCGTTTCGGCAGAGGGAGCAGTTCCCCTTCCAAATAAAGTGCGTGCCATAACAGATTTTCCGCAACCTCAAACGGTTAAGGCGCTTCAGGAGTTTCTAGGGATGGTTAATTTTTACAACCGTTTCCTCCCAAGCGCAGCACGACTCATGCAGCCATTGTACACCGCGTTAAAAAAACAAAAGCCCGCAAATAAAGTCGAATGGTCTCCGGAGCGGGAGCGCGCTTTTGCCCAGGTCAAATCAGCCCTGGCAAATGCAGTTTTGTTAGCGCACCCAGTTCCAACGGCCCGCATGGCGCTCACCACTGACGCTTCCGATGTAGCGGTGGGGGCGGTAGTTGAACAGTTTGTGGCAGGTACCTGGCAACCCCTCGCGTTTTTCAGCAGGACCTTGCGCGATAGTGAACGGAAATACAGCGCGTTTGACAGGGAGCTTTTGGCCCTACACTTGGCCATCCGTCATTTTCAGTTCTGGTTAGAGGGGCGACGTTTCACCGCTTTTGTGGATCATAAACCGCTAACGTTCGCGATGGCCAAAATTTCAGAACCCTGGTCAGGCCGGCAACAAAGGCAACTAGCCGCAATATTGGAGTTTACTACTGATATTCAGCATGTCGCGGGTAAACACAATGTTGTAGCAGACTGCCTCTCGCGTGCAATAGCACCACCAAGCCCTATAGGGGCAGACTCTGTAGCCATGGCCGCGGGCCCGCGCGCAGCCCCGGTCTGTGTTGGGTTAGATTATGCAGCCATGGCTGCGGAGCAGGTTAACGACGCGGACGTGCGCGCGCTCCAGTCTGGACCAACAGGGTTAAGGCTGGAGCACAGGGTGCAACAAAACGGTATGCCCCCGCTAATCTGCGATGTCTCCACGGGACGGCCCCGCCCTGTGGTGCCAACCGCGTGGCGTCGCCGTGTTTTTGACTTGGTCCATTCTCTCGCGCACCCGGGGGTGCGCGCATCGATCAAATTGGTGGGGGAGAAATTTGTTTGGCCCGGGTTGCGCAAACAGGTCAAGGAATGGGCAGCAGCCTGCGTAGCGTGTCAGCGAGCTAAAATACACAGACACACTAAGGCCCCGTTAGAACCTTTCCACATCCCCGCTAAGCGTTTTGATCACGTGCATATTGACCTGGTCGGCCCGCTTCCGTTATCACACGGGCACACACATCTTTTGACAATGGTAGACCGCACCACGCGCTGGCCAGAGGCGATTCCTCTGACATCAACCACAGCGGAAGAAGTTGCGCGAGCATTTTTAACAGCATGGGTTGCGCGTTTTGGTGTACCGTCGGACATAACGTCCGACAGGGGTCCCCAATTTATTTCCGAGCTATGGTCATCGATGGCCCGCAGCTTGGGGGTGAAGATTCATCGCACCACCGCGTATAACCCCCAGGCCAATGGTTTATGCGAACGCTTTCACAGGTCATTGAAAGCAGCCCTCAGAGCGTCGCTAACGGATACAAATTGGGTAGACAAACTTCCATGGGTGTTATTAGGGTTGCGTTCTGCACCTAAGGAAGATTTGCATGCTTCCCCGGCTGAATTAGTTTTCGCTCAGCCGCTCCGTTTGCCCGGGGAATTTCTTCCTGATAATCCCGCACCTAATGGCCCCCCCGCTCAGCCGTGGCAGAGCGGCTCAGGAACAAACACGCTTCCTGGCCCAGTCCATCACAGTTTCCCACACGTTTTTGTGCCCAAGGCTTTAAAAAATGCAGAGTTTGTTTTTGTTAAACATGACGCCCAGCGTCCAAGTTTGCGGCCGTTTTACGACGGACCGTTTCGAGTGCTGGAGACCGGGCAGAAGCATTTTCTGCTAGATTTAGGGGGCAGAAGGGAGCTGATTTGCATTAACAGGCTCAAACCCGCTTTTGTTCTGACTGAGGAGGAGGTGCAGCTCGCGAGGCCCCCCCGCCGGGGCAGGCCACCGAGAAGACATTCTCCAAAGTCTTCACAGAGAGGTGCTAACAGCTTTAATCCACAGGTGCAGAGAGATGTTGCAGAGGCAGCCAAGCCAAGTTGCAGCAGATTCGGCAGAAGATTAAAACCCAGGCAGTTGGTGGATTGATTAGCGATGTATGGAGTGTTTTGTGTTTCTCTTTTTGTTATGCCATGCAGATTTTGCCTTACTCGACGTTTGGGGGGGGGTAGTGTGGCCGACACACATTGTGGGCTCACGCTGCCACAGAGACAGAACTGAATGTGTATTGTGGAGTGTCAGGTCTGCAAGGACTGAGGACTCAAATCTACAGGAGGTAACAAGGAAGTGTGAGATTTGTCTCTTTGTCCCACAGAAGACGCCCCGGAGGGTATTCCGGTTCATCAAGAAATGAGAGACAATGGTGAAGCTTCAAAGGGATGCTTTGTAACTGTATGTTGACTGAAGACACCATGTGACTTGAATTCTGATGCTGGAAATGTATAAAAGGGGGTTGAAGTATGATTCTTTCTCTTTCCTGCTTTGAGAATGCTAGGAGCTTGTGTTCTGTCAAATAAAGCTGGTTTATGACTAAAACTCAGCCTCGTTATTTGAGCATGCTCCTACAACTTAATGTTACAGAATTGGGATGTTGTCTATAGAGAGAAAGAAGTGGCCTTGGCATATGATAAATTTATTGATATATTTAAATCATTATATGATAAAAAAAACTGTCCAATTAAAGAAATTAATAAAAATATAAATGCAAAAATTGCCCGTGGTTAACCAGGGAGCTACAAAATGCTTGTAAAAAGAAAAATTATCTCTATAAAAATTTTATTAAATTAAGAAATAAAGAATCTGAAAAAGATATAAAACATATAAAAATAAATTAATTGAAATAATACGAACTAGTAAAAAATTATACTATAGGAAAATGTTAAATGAAAATAAGATTGATATAAAAGGAGTCACATATTAAATAAATTAAGGAAAAATGGAACTAAGAAAACAATATATCCAGAGTATTTTACTGATATTTGTGGTGATAATTATGATAAGAACATGGTAGTAAATAGAATGAATAATTTTTTTGTAAATGTTGGACCAGAGTTGGCAGCAAAAATTACAAACCGGGACTTCCGGTCTGGACGCCATGGCGACTGCAGCTTAACACTGAAGCTCTCAGACCCAATCCAGGATAACACCTTGAAAATCAAACTTAACGGATTTTTGGAGGAGTGAAAATCAAAAGACAAAATCATCATGTCTAAAGGAAAACAGAAGAAACTGAAATTCTCCAGGCCAGGACACGTATCGGCCGGAGAATCTGAACTGGAAGATCTCTGTTCAGAAGACGAGGAACTGGTGATAGCTAACAAAAGGGTTAGCCTGAAATCACTATTTGAGGAGCTACGACGATTTCGCCGAGAAGTTACGGCCAAATTTCGGGAATTCAGAGAAGAATTGAAAAGGACAAACAGCAGAGTGGACCAGGCCGAGAACCGAATCTTGGAAACAGAAGATCGAATAAAAGTGCTCGAAGATTCTGTGCTAGACCTACGCAAAAGACAAGCAGCTATAGAGGCTAAGCTAACCGACCAAGAAGGAAAACAAAGAAGAGACAACATAAGAATTCATGGTCTGATAGAAGGAACCGAAAATTTGTTTTAACTCAATGGCAGAATGCGTGGAATCCTTACTAAGAGAGAAATTGGATATTCCACAAACCACCGACTTGAAGATAGAAAAGGCACTTCGTTCATTAGCCGCTAGGCCGGCGGCGGAAGCGCCCCCACGTTCGGTGTTGGTAAGATTTTCCAATTTCAAAATAAAACAAGAGGTTGTAAGACTGGCCTGGCAGAAAAAAGGATTTATGCACCAGGAGAGAAAAGTCTACGTGGAACACGATTACGCCCCGGAGGTCCTTAAAAAGCGCAGGGAATACAATGACGCGAAAAAGGTGTTAAGAGAGAAGAAATTGCGCTTTCAGACACCATTTCCTGCGAAGTTAAGGGTCTTCTACGGCGATGAAACGTGTCTCTATAATTCGGCGGAAGAAGCAACAGCTGACATGGCGAAAAGAGGGCTCCCGGTAACGGTATTTAAACCCGCAGCAGACCCGAGTGAGAAGATCAAAGCGCAAACATGGACAACACAAAGACCCTCAAAATCCACGGACCAGCAGCGGGAAACCCAGCACCAGAGCGTCGCGGATAAACTATCCGTTTTCAGGTTGGAATAGCGACCTTTTTTTTTTTTTTTTTTTTCTTTTCTCTTGAATCAATCCGCACATCCAACCCCCCTCATACAAGGTAACAAACTTTAAAGGAGATGCATATTCAGCATGTGGTAAAACATTTCATGGAACAATCATATTATTTGAAACAAATAAGTCTTTGTAATTAAAAAAAAAAAAAAAAAAAAACTTGTTAAAATAGAAATGTGACAATAATCCACATGTTCTCCTCATACTAACAAATACTGTTTTTGCGTGAATGTTTGATGTGATGGGGGTGGGAGGGTGCACACAATTTCACAGGGTTTAGGCATAAAAGGAAAAAAAAAAAATCATTACAAGTTTGGATTGGGTTCTGAAACTCACGTTAAAAGCATGGGACTACTTTCAGTGGTAAGAGAGGGCCCTCAACACGTAAGAGTTTGAGGAATTTCCCTCAGGGCCTTCACTCCATCAAGGCTCTTACAGGGTCTTTAAAAAGACCTCAGCTCAGGAAGTTCTTATGACAGCTTTTTGTTTTAAAGTTTTTTACACTATGTTCTTAATGTTTTTCTTGTTTTTAATGTTATTTCAGTTTCTGAGTAGCACAAAAGAGGGCCACCACACAGTTATACTAAACAAAACAACACAATGGAGAAACAGGGTGTAACCAAAATAATTTCATATAATGTAAAAGGAATCCTGAATCCAGTTAAAAGATCCAAGATTCTAGGCAAAATGAAAAAAGACAAAGCAGGAATAATATTTTTACAAGAAACCCACCTAACAGACGTGGAACACAATAAACTCAGTAGACAAGGGTTTAAAATGATCTCTTCATCTTCATATAAATCAGGGAGGAGGAGGGGAGTAGCGACATTGATATCAACCAAAATTACATTTGAAAAAAAATCAGAACACAAAGATAAAGAAGGGAGATACAGTTTGGTAACTGGGCGGCTAGAGGGAGAAGATATCACCCTGCTGAATGTGTATGCTCCCCCAGGGGCTAACTGGAAATTTTATAAAAATGTATTCGACCTAATGATAACTAAAGCTCAAGGTTTAGTGATATGTGGTGGGGACTTCAATCTTAGACTGAATCCATACTGGGATGCTTCTGGTAATTCCCCACATCAAAATAACACCCAAAACAGGAAGACTCGGATGCTACTAAAAGAATTGGGAATCTGTGACGTGTGGAGGGAACTCAACCCCAGTGTAAAAGACTATACATTTTACTCAACTCCACATTCATCTTACTCAAGGATTGACTATTTTTTTATGTTTAATAGAGACATTGGAAGAGTAAAAACATGTAAAATAGGACTGATGGATCTCTCCGACCACAGTCCGATCTACATGGACTTAAATATCCAAAAATACACAAATAATACATTTTCTTGGAGGTTAAATTCAAATGTCCTGAAAGGACCATTGAAAGATGAATTGGAATCAGATATTCTCAGATATTTGGAAGATAACGATAATGGAGAAGTATCCCCTTTAATACTGTGGGATGCATGCAAAGCTGTAACAAGAGGAAAGATTATTGCAAAACTGGCAACCCAAAAGAAACTAAGACAAGAAAAACTATCCACATTAGAGTCAGAACTTAGGAACCTAGAAAAAGAACACAAAGGCAACACTCATTCTACTGACTCGCTCAAGATTAAGGAAATTAAAAACCAAATAAATGAGATCTACACAATAGAAATCCAGAAGAAACTTACATTTCTGAAACAAAAATACTATGAAGCAGGCAGTAAATCGGCAAAATTGCTAGCCTATAAATTGAGGAAACATCAAACAGAAAGAGCAATCTACAAAATCAGAGACCCAGTATCAAAGGAAATAAAATTCAGAATTCAGGATATTCTTAAAAACTTCGAGAATTACTATAAGAACTTATACTCCCACAAAAAACATAAAAACGCATCTGAGGCATTCCTAAACACATTAAACCTTCCCCAACTTACGGAGTCACAAAATAAAACACTACTGTCAGAAATACATCCTAAAGAATTGGAAAAAGCAATTATGAAACTTAAAGCTAACAAATCCCCAGGAGCTGATGGCTATACAGCAGAGTGGTACAAAACCTTTAAACAGCAACTATCTCCTCTCCTCCTGAAAACATTTAATTATGTCCTCCACACAGGGGAAATCCCCCCCTCCTGGAGAGAAGGGGTCATTGCAGTTATACCTAAACCTGAAAAGGATAAACTAGAGTGCTCCAACTACAGACCAATCAGTGTACTAAATCAGGACTATAAGCTTTTTACCATTATCCTTGCCAAAAGGTTAGAAAATATACTGACAGACCTAACTCATTTAGACCAAACAGGTTTTATAAGACAAAGACAGACACAAGACAACATTCAACGCACTCTACACATAATTCATCATATAAAAAAATATAACTTAAATGCAGTCATATTGGGATTAGATGCTGAAAAAGCATTTGATTCGGTTGACTGGTCTTTTCTATATAGAATCTTATCCAGTTTCAATTTTCATAACAACTTCATTAGAACTATACAGGCATTATATAAAAAACCAACAGCTAAAATAAGGATTAACGGTAATTTATCATCATCTTTTGAACTGGAAAGAGGATGTCGTCAGGGCTGCCCCCTGTCTCCACTGCTCTTTGCAATCTTCATAGAACCTTTGAGCCAATGGATAAGACAAAACCAAAAAATTCAAGGTATTACACTTGGTCAGAAGGAACATAAAATAGCACTCTTTGCTGATGACATTTTAATATACCTAGGGCAGCCGGACACTTCTTTACCAGAACTAACCTCAGTTTTTTCAGAGTATGGAGATTTATCGGGGTACAAATTAAACATGCATAAAACCCAAGTTTTAACATTCAACTATGACCCAAATCATTATTCACTAAGCAAACTCAAAACTAACTGGGAGTCGGAATCTATGAAATATCTGGGGGTCAATATCCCGAAACAACTCAACAAAATTATATCACTAAACTATGATCCACTGGTGACAAAAATAAAATCTGACCTAGCAAGATGGAATATGATACCATTCTTGGGTACTGCACAAAGAATTGAAGCAGTCAAAATGAATATACTTCCACGTCTTCTATACCTTTTCCAAACAATACCGGTAGAACCTCCCAAAAAAAACATGGCAGGAGCTGGACAGAAGGATCTCAAGATTCATATGGCAGGGCAAGAGACCTAGAATCAGATATAGAACCCTACAGCTAAACAAAGACAAAGGTGGGCTCGCGCTGCCAAATATCAGGGACTACTTTAAAGCCGCACAAATTAAAACTTTAGTAGAGATATGTAACCCAGTCTACACTGTACAATGGAAGGAGATCGAATGCCAAATAACAAGTGACATCCCCCTACAGGCGATAATAGGGAACAATGCCTTACCTAAGCTTTTGAATAACACTAACCCGTGGATAGAGACCCCGCTAAAAATTTGGTTTAAGATAGTCAGAGAGAATCAAACTAAAGAGCCCTATCGACTTCTGCAATGGATCGCCTATGATCAGGACTTTACTCCTAATAAAACAGACACCAGATTTAAAAAGTGGAAGGAGAAGGGGCTGATAAAATATTACGATTTTTTTAAAGGGCAAATCTTAAGAAGTTTTGAAGATTTGAAAAAACAAGGCCTAATAAATCAAGACCTTTACAGGTTCTTCCAGCTTAGACACCACATAAACAATATACTTAAAAAGGAGGTTTTGGAAAGGGCCCAGTCAGGTGTTCTGAAGGTCTTCTTAATGGCATATAAAGGGATCCCAGGGATCAGATACATTTCTAAAATATACCAAGGTCTTCAAGACTTAAAAGGAGACAACACATCTTATATAAAAGAGAGATGGGAAAAAGAGGGGAATTTCACTTTACAACTGGAAATATGGGAAAAGCTAAATAAACAGCAATGGAAAAGTACCTCATCCCTGCAGTGGAGAGAATTTGGATGGAAAAAACTTGGCAAGATTTTTCAGAACACCTGCACAAAACAAATTTACCCATAAGGGATTGAACTGTTGGCGCTTGTGTGGTGAAAAGACTGCAAATCATTTTCATGTGTTTTGGTCATGCCCAGTTATCCACCAATATTGGACCAAGGTACAGACAATATTGGGGAAAATATTCAAAATTACAGTTCCCTTTTCTTTTGTAACTTTGTATTTGGGTTTACTACCGGACTCACTGGAAAGACGAGGAGAAAAATACTTATTCAATGTTTTAATATTGGCAAGCAAAAAAGCTCTAACTAAAAAATGGATGTTGAAGGACTGTCCTACACCTGAAGATTGGACTAACGTGATCCAAGACATTTACTCGATGGAAAAGTTGACATTCGCACTGAGACAGGACATGGATGGGTTCATGAACTTTTGGCAACCCTGGACCGCATATGTGTCTTCCATTAGATCTAATCTTTGACAAATACCATTTCAATAATGGTTCCGCTCTTTGTTCCAACACTACTCAGATGCTCTTTTATCTTTATTTACTTACTTTTTCTTTTTGTTTGTTTTTTACTGGTTTGTTTGGTTTTTTTTGTTATTTGTTTTTTGTTTTTTTTTCTCTTTAATTTCACTTTTTCTTTCACTTTAAAAAAAAAAAAGGGGTATTGTAAGAATTAATCTTCCAATGTTGTCAGATATCAGAAAATAAGGGAACATGTGATGAAAATGTAAACAATGCATTGCTGTAACGACCTGTATACCCTTTACAAAAACTTAAATAAAAAAAAAAAAAATTACAAACCAAGGAAGAGACACCATGAGTGAAACACTGATTAGAAATAACCCTCGGTCAATCTTTCTCTCAGCAGTAGATGAACTAGAGGTAAAATCTGTTGTTGAAAAGTGTAAAAATAAATTATCTACTGATTGTGATGGTATTGATACAGCACTAGTAAAAAGAACTGTTAATGGCATATTAAAACCATTTACATACTGTATATTTGTAATCTATCATTTCAAACTGGCTCATTCCCACAGAAAATGAAAATAGCAAAAGTAATACCATTATTCAAGCAGGGAAATAAACACCTCTACACCAACTACAGACCAGTATCGCTCCTCCCACAATTTTTAAAGATTCTGGAAAAACTTTTCAACAACAGATTAGAAAACATTTTAAATAAACATGATCTGCTTAATCAGAATCAATATGGATTTAGAGCAAAGAGTACATCATTAGCAATAATGGAAGCAACAGAGGAAATAATAAATGCATTAGATCAAGGAAAATATGCAATTGGTGTATTTACAGATTTTAGAAAAGCATTTGATACAATAAATCATTCAATACTTCTTAATAAACTGTTGCTTCCAGGTCCTGAAGCAGCAAAACAGCCCCAGACCATCACACTACCACCACCATATTTTACTGTTGGTATGATGTGCCTTTTCTGAAATGCTGTGTTTGTCATGATTTGCCCCTCGGGGCAAAGAGGAAGACCCAGATGCTGGACTGCTAGTTTGTGATATTTTAATGAAAACACAAAAAGTCCAAACTGTGCACAAACAAAACTTAAGAAACATGGACGGCAAGAAGAAAACAGATCACACAAGGATGATAAACGCCTGAACAGGGACAGGGTTCAGACGCAGACGATCAAATGAGACTCCAGCAATAAAGGGGAAAAATCATAATCCTTAAATAGAGCTAGGGACAACTGAACACAAATGATGGCAGGTGTGGATACCATGAGCGGGCAGGAGAAAACAATGATAACAAACTCGGATCAGCTGGGAGCAATAAGAGGGAGAGACGGGACTGACAGCTGACATGAGCACCACCCACAACAGAGCAAAAAAACCCTAAAGTGCCACTGACAGCTGCAGCCCTGAGAAGAGAGGAAATACAACAAAATATGAGCTAAAAAAAAAAAATAAAGACAAGAAAACTCAAACATATAAATAATAACACTTCAATGAACGTGAACAGGAAAATAAATCATACTAAGAAACAATATGTGAAAATAAACCAAAGATAAAATAACAGGAAAAGAACTCAAAAATACAACACCATACAAATATAGGGGAAAAAAAGGCAAAGAGACAGAGCATGGCAGGATCCCCTCCGTGCTCAGATCGTGACAATGTTACTTTTACGCCGGATGTAATGGGACACACTGTCAGGAGCTGAGTTGGCTTGGTTTCCCCCGGCCCAGTCCTGACCTCTCTGTGGGTTTAGGTGCCACTGTATACTGTATGTGCATATTATGTATTCTGTGCTGCTTCCTTACCGATAGCCACTGCTTTCTGGCCAGCAGCGGTGAGGCAACCCTTTTGGCTCACGCTGGTGTGAACACTGTCTGACTGTCTGCCGGTCCGACCACGCCCCCTCCCTGATTACCATCAACTGTTCCCATGCCCATATGCCATCTTCCCGCTCCTCACCCAGGTGCTGGCAATTTCATCATCACCAGCAGTGCGTGTACTTAAGCGCCTTTTGCCAGTCACGCACTGCTGGGTCATTGAGCATTGTCAACTATTGTGTTTTGTCAGCATTTCATGACGTGTAGCCACTCCGCCTTGCCGTGGTTCTCTCACGTCCACACAGTGATACCGGCTATGGGACACCAGCGTGGTTACAAGTCTCCTCTCACTTGTTGGCTGGGCGATGTCGGCCCAGGGACGCCAAATGTAAGTGATTTGTCTTCTTGTTTGCCTGCACCTTCTTGGACTGTTTGTCTGAGTGCTTAATAAATGTGTGTGGTGTAACTCCAGCATGTAAATCCTCATCTTTTCACCCCTCGCCGTGCACAATGGAGAAGTGCACGGGAAGGTTCATGACACACACCTTCCAAAAAGTTCACCTTTTGTCTCATCAGTCCACAGAGTATTTTCCCAAAAGTCTTGGGGATCATCAAGTAGTTTTCTGGTATAACTGAGATGAGCCTTTATGTTCTTTTTGCTCAGCAGTGGTTTTCGTCTTGGAACTGTGCCATGCAGGCCATTTGTGCCCTGTCTCTTTCTTATGGTGGAGTCATGAACACTGGTCTTAACTGAGGCAAGTGAGGCCTGCAGTTCTTTGGATGTTGTTGTAGGGTCTTCTGTGACCTCTTGGATGAGTCATCGCTGCGCTCTTGGGGTAATTTTGGTCTGCCGGCCATTCCTGGGAAAGTTCACCACTGTTCCATATTTTCGCCATTTGTGGATAATGGCTCTCACTGTGGTTCGCTGGAGTCCCAAAGCTTCTGAAATGGCTTTATAACCTTTTCCAGATTGCTAGATCTCAATTACTTTGTTTCTCATTTGTTCCTGAATTTCTTTGGATCGTGGCATGATGTCTAGTTTTTGAGGCTCTTTTGGTCTACTTCGCTTTGTGTAATGAATTGCCCCTTTGGGGCAGAGAGAAAGACCCAGGCACTGAACTGCAGTTTAGCTAGATAGATAGATAGATAGATAGATAGATAGATAGATAGATAGATAGATAGATAGATAGATGTACTTTATTGATCCCAAACTGGGAAATTACAGTGTAACAGCAGCATGACAGTTGACAACCAAACAACAGAAACACACACATGACAGCCAAAGGGATTACCCATGGAAAGTAAAAAACTAACATGACTATAAGATAAGATAAGATAAGCTTTTATTAGTCCCACAATGGGGAAATTCCAGGATTGCAACAGCACAGGGATAGCAACACTCAGAGCAACAATCAGAAGGCAAGAAAAAACAACATCTAGTAAACATACGTATGTCCATATTACTATAAATGTATATATATAGACACACAGTGCAGAGCATTATGGTTGGTTGGTGAATGTGCAGCAGAAAGTCTAAGCTCTCTCTCCGCGGATGCAGCGGGCCAGCTGGAAGTCTTTGGGCATGATGGTGACCCCCTTAGCGAAGAAGAGACCACCAGGTGGGCCTCGCTGGTCTCCTGCAGAGCCATGACGGCGAAGCTCAGGAAACGCAGGACGGTCTTGAAGTCCTGAGCGATCTCCCTCACCAGGTGCTGGACGGGCAGCTTACGGATAAGCAGCTCCGTGGATTTCTGGCAGCGACGGATCTCTCTCAGAGCCACGGGCCTGTGACGGCGAGGCCTCTTCACTCTGCCGGTGGCCGGAGCGCCTCTCCGAGCAGCCCTGGTGGCTAGCTGTCTCCTGGGGGGCTTCTTCCTCCAGTAGATTTTACGGGCGGTCTGCTTGGTTCTTGCCATCGCTCTTTATTATTCTGTCTTATATTTCTTGCACGCCGCCTAAACTCCAGCCCGGCACCCGCGTCGTTTTTGCTACAGCTCCCGGTATGTCGAGTTTCCCATTAGCACCGGGCGGCGGCCAAGTGCTAGCTAGCACCAGCTCCTCCCCGCTGTAGCGTCTCCCGCTGCAAACCGTGGCTCCGTCCGCCGACCCGGGAGACCCCCGGGGCAATCCGTGCGTCCGTGATATATATACAGAGTGAAAGGTGTAGAAAGAAGAAGGAAGATTTAAAAAAAAGGCTGTTGCAACGGGCAGCCTACTCGTGTGGCGCCACCGGTCCGGCGGAACTGGAAAGAGGGATAAAACCTCTATATATCATATAGAAATAAACCCTATAAAACCTATATATATCATAGCTTAATATATGATGACCCGTATAAACACATGAATCATCCCATTGCACAAAGAAGGACTATCAGGAGCAGAGTGAAAAGTAATGTACCAGTTAGTCTGTAAGATGCAGTGCGGCAGCGTAGCTATGCCAGAATACAACATCATAGTGAGTTATTGTACAGTGAAATTGCATGTGGCAGGAAAGATTTCCTGTACCTGGCTGTTTGACAATGAAGCTGTAGTAGTCTACTGGAGAAAGTGCTTCGCTGTCTATCTAGTGTGTGGTGGAGGGGGTGATCAGGATTGTCCATGATGGATCGCAGTTTATTTAGTGTTCTCCTCTCCATCATTGTCTCAAAGGTCTCCGGTCTGAGACCAATTACAGAACCAGCCCTCTTGATAATCTTGTCAAGTTTGTTGGTATCTCTGGCCCTAATACTGCTACCCCAACAGCCCGCAGCAAAGAAGATGGTGCTGGCAGCAACAGTCTGGTAGAAAAGCTCCACCATCCTGCTGCACACGTTGAAGGATCTCAGCTTTCTCAGGAAGTAGAGTCTGCTCATCCCCTTCTTGTGTGCAGCATCGGTGTTGGATCTCCAGTCCAACCCGCTGCTGATCCTGACACCCAGATATTTGTAGTCCTCAACCACTCCCACATCCTCCCCCCTAATCTGCAGTGGCTGAGAAGGAGTCTTCCTCTTCCTGAAGTCAATCACCATCTCTCTGGTCTTGCTGACATTCAACCTCAGGTGATTCTGCTCCGTCCACTCCACAAATCTGTCTACCAGTGCCCTGTACTCCCCCTTCTCTCCTCCTCTTATACACCCCACAACAGCTGAGTCATCAGAGAATTTTTGCAGGTGGCATGACTCAGTGTTGTACTGAAAGTCAGTGGTGTATAAGGTAAAAAGAAAAGGAGAGAGCACAGTCCCCTGTGGAGCTCCCTTATCACTAGCCACCACTCCAGACAAGACACTGCCCAGCCTGACAAACTGTGGTCTGCCTGTCAGGTAGTCAGTAATCCAGGAGATCACAGAGCTGTCAACCCCCATCACCCGCAGCTTCTCATCCAGCAGCAGTGGCTGGATGGTGTTAAAGGCACTGGAGAAATCAAAAAAAGTGATTCTTACAGTATCTCCTCCACTATCCAGGAGCAGATGGGCTCGTTGCAGCAGGTAGATGACAGCATCTTCAACTCCTAAATGGGGTTGATATGCAAACTGCAGAGGGTCCAGCCAAGTCTTCACCTGCGGCCTCAGGTGGGCTAAGACCAGTCTCTCCAGGACCTTCATCACATGAGATGTGAGGGCAACTGGTATGGCAACTGGTTTGTGGTATTTATTAAAGGGAACACAAAATCCATAAAGTGCACAAAAAATAAACTTATAACATGTTGAGGGCGGAATAAGCACAGGAATAAACGTCAGGATAGAAAGAGGGTCCTGACGGGAGTAGGCTGATACAGGATGAGACTCCAACAAGGAGTGAATGAAAAACCAGTCTTAAATAAGGCAGGAGATCAATCATAACAAACGATACCAGGTGTGGATCACATGAGTGGGAGGAGGTGAATGTGATTACATAATACAGACCAACTGTGAGTCATGAGAGGGGAGGAAACGGGAATGACAGCATGACAGGAGCACCACCCACTACCAGAGCAAAATCCGGAAGTGCCCCTGACAGCCGCAGCCCAGGAGAGAGAGAGAGAGAGAGAGAGAGAGAGAGAGAGATTTTGATTTTTAAAAGATCTTTAATAAACACACTTGTCCATCAGTCAATACAATTTCTATATCATGCTATGTTACACAGAAAATTAATCCCCCAAAAAACGCCCCCAAAAAAGCTGTCCATCATGAACTGAACAGAGGACATTCTCCAGGGACCAGAGGGTCCTGAAACCTTCCACATCCCCATTCCCCATAAAAAACTGAAAGTCCAGCCTGATTCTGGCTTTAAGTAGCCTCACAAATAAAATTTTGACATCAACATCATTCTCAACATTTTCAAGTTTTCTTCTCCGGCTTACATAGATAGCCAACTTTGCCTGTCCTAAAACAAAGTTCAGTAGTTGACACTTCTGCTTAAAACGACGATTGTACATAAAACCACAAATGAAAACCTGCTTAGAGAAAACTTCCTTAAAAATATGAAAAAGTTTTGTGAGAAGTTCAAAGAGGCCACTCAGGCGCTGACATTCAATAAAACAATGAAAAACAGTCTCCCTAGAGGAACAAAAAAACACACTGATCACTGACACTGCTGTTAATCACAGAAACAAAAGCATTGACAGCTATAATACCATGCAGGACCCTCCACTGTAAGTCTCCATGTCTCTTAGGGAGAGGGGCTTTGTAAAGAGCCCTCCAGGCAGGCCGATGCCCTTTTCCTAGTTTAAAATAGGCTCTCCAAGGAGTGTCCACACAGGTGTTCAATCGGTCCTTGTTGAGTGCCATCACCACCAGTCTGTAGAGTGCCTTACCACTGGCTCCTCCAAAGTCCACACCAGTGGGAGCACAGAATGCCAGTAAGGAGCAAGGAGCGACGTCAAAGTCCATATAGAGCGTGAGAGAGGGAAAGGGGTCAGTGCTTTCTGGCTGCAGTGTGCCATTGCTAAAGTCCAAGAGTAGGGAGTGCTCAAGTCCATGAAGCTCCTGTTTCCAGTGTGCAAGAAGACCATCGATGAAACGAATCGACCTGACACCAAGATGAGCTGCTAAAGCTGAGGCGTTGTTGAGGCCAGGACCAGCCAGTTCCACCACTTGCTTCAGAGTGAGAATGTTCCTGGAACACAGCCTATCAAGGAAGGTCCTTCCAACTCCCGGCAGGACACCAAGGCGACCACCAAAAACCAGCGGCTCCCTCAACAACCAGTAGAGGGAATCGCATGGCCCTCTTTGTTTTTTAAAAAGAGTCCACACTGAAAAGAGACTGCGGTAAAAACTGGGTAAAGACAGTGCATTAGAGTTCTTAAAATCCATTAAAAACACAGGGAGGTCTAGCCCAAGCCCAAGGACTCTCTGTAAAATAACACAGGCCAAAGATAAGATAAGATAAGATAAGATAAGCCTTTATTAGTCCACAACGGGGAAATTCCAGGATATGCAACAGCACAGGGATAGCAACACTCAGAGCAACAATCAGAAGGCAAGAAAAAAAACAAGAAGCAGAGCAGCTAATAAACATATGTACATATTAACTAAAAAAAAATATATATACACACACACACAGACACACAGTGCAGAGCATTGTAGCTGGATGTAATAAATATATGAATATATGAACACCCAGTGCAGAGCATTGTAGCTAGATGGAATAAATATGTAAATATATAAACACCCACAGTACGGAGCATTGCAGAAGGTGGAATAAATATGCAAGATATATAAAACCACACAGTGCGGAGCAATGTAGCTAGATGGAATAATATGTAGATATATAAATATATAACACACCCAGTGCTGAGCATTGTAGCTAGATGGAATAAATATGCAAATATATAAACACACACAGCTGCAGAGCATTGTTGCTAGATGGAATGAAACAGCATAACCGTCTACTTAGTTATCCTACATGGTATGATTATGTGCCCATACATATTCTACCCTCCATAGCGACCGGTATGTTCTAGTTGTATGCCGGAGGGGGACCATTGTGTAAGTCTATTGCATCTTTTGCATTCAAAAAACTATTAGTTTGTTAAGTCTTTTTGCTATCTCTGCGAGCAGCCCTGCTTAGGTTGTACAGTCTGACAGCCGTTGGTAGGAAGGACCTACGAAACCTCTCGGTTGTGCACCTGGGATGATGTAGTCTGCTGCTAAATGAGCTCCTAGTGCATTCAGGTATGTCCTGCATAGGGTGGAACTCGGACTCCAGCAGAGATGACAGTTTAGCCAACCGTCCTTCTCTCTCCTATCTCCTCCATCGGATCAAG